>RPOG01004609.1:6593-23853 GCA_008086565.1 Thalassoma bifasciatum | reverse complement strand
ACGGTTGCACCACCCTGACATTTGACAAGGTGAAAATTACGGGACAAAAGTTTTTTACATTTCTCAACAGCTTTAAAATTCTTTTTATTTGCAAAGAATGTTTTATTTAAAAAGGTTGAAGCATAAAATAATGCCACTGTATTTTTAATTTCCATTTACAATAACTGACATTCAATTTTTAGAGTTTAATTACTGTGGATACTTGTCAGGACGGTTGCACCACCTGACATTTTGGGGGTTTGAGGAACCAAAACACAAAAAAACATGTTATATTTTAATAGTTTAAAGATGTGTTCAAATAACACAGGTTTCATAGAATAAAGAAATACATGTGATGAAATACTCAATTCATGATGGAGGGAAATATTGCACTCAGACACAAAAAAGGGGGACGTCACCTCATTGACCCTTATAAAGCTAATAGTTTGATTCTAAGCAGGTTTTACATTCAAGTCTTTTTTTTTTTTTTTTTTACAATTGTCTCACATTTTTTACTAATCTGAAGGTAACTATGGTGAACAGTCAGGACACATGCTTGACTGTGTGATGCTAACTGAGGCTCATGTTTAAGTCACATTTCTTACACTTAAATGTTTGAGCCCCATTGTTTATGAATATGATGTTTGCTAATGCTCAAGTTACATGTCTTACAAAGGTAACCAAGGTTTACTGTTTAGGACCTTTTTTTTTTTTTTAAGATAAAGTCAGAATCTGAAATAAAAAGCTGAGATTTTGTAGCTTAAGTCTCAGAATTGTGAGATAAAAAGTGTAAATCATGAGGAGAAAAGTCCAAGGACTCAAACACAGCAGCAGCAGTTCAGAGGGGGGTTCATTAGGGAGAAGTTACAGGAATTTTTAAATAGTCAAAGTAGTTTTCATGACTGCATATTACAAACAAATCTATTGTCTGACCCAGAGTTTGGCTGTGACGGGTTTTTAACGTCTTTAATCCTTTTTCAAACTTAATATTTTTGCCTCATTATTTTGCAGAAAGATGCAAACAGAACAGAAGAGTCATGTTCGTTAAACTCTTCTGTGAACTGAAGCAAATCATGTTTGAATTACTTTTAAAAAGTTAAAAACACAAACCTGCCACCGGAGAAAAAAGTTTTCGCGTTTGGCAGAAATTTGGTAGATTTTTTTTTTTTTTTTAACATTTTCTAGGTAAATCAGAGATTTTTGTTTTTAAAATCTTGAAATTCTTCTGGACTCGTCTGCTGAATGTGGCTCATATTCAGGATAAAAAGATATTTTTTTACTAAAACTCAGATTAAAAACACTGGATTAGATTTTAGTTGTTACAGTGTGAACTGAATGTCCTGTGTTTTTGCTGATTAACAGTTTCAGATTAATAAAGACCCAAAAAATCTTTACACAAAACAATAAAAACCCAGAAATGTTGATTTATTCTTCACAGTCGAAGACTTAAACATTCAAAAGGAAATACAGGTCGTTTTTCTCTTCACTGCTTCATTAAAGTTTAAATTATTAAAGTGGATTTTTGTTTTCTTGAGTCAAAATGAAAATAATTGAATAACTGAATAATTGGGTAATCGAATAATTGGATAATTGGGTAATTGAACAATTGAATATTTGGGTAATTGAATAATTGAATATTTGGGTAATTGGGTAATTAAATAATTGGATATTTGGGTAATTGAAAAATTCAATAATTGGATAATTGAATAATTTGATAATTGGGTAATTGAATCATTGGAGAAATGAACAATTGGATAATTTATTAGTTAAATAAATGTATAAGTGGATAATTGAATATTTGGATAATTGAATAATTGGATAATTGAATAATTGGGTAATTGGATAATTGAATATTTGGGTAATTGAATAATTGGATATTTGGTTAATTTAATAATTCAATAATTGAATAATTGGATAATTGAATAATTTGATAATTGAATAATTGAATAATTGGATAATTGAATAATTGATAAAATGAATAATTGGAAAATTGAATAATTGGATAATTGGGAATTGAATAATTGGGAATTGAATAACTGGATAATTGAATAATTGGGTAATTGAATAATTGGATAATTGAATAATTGGATAATTGAATAATTGGATAATTGAATAATTGGATAATTGAATATATGGGTAATTGGATAAATGGATAAATCCCAGTGCTTGTAAAATTGGCTGAGAATCACTGATCTGTGCAGTTTATGGTTTCAGCCAATCAGAATGAAGCACCTTAAATAATCAGGTGATCAGGTGTTAATGGCGCCCTAACCCCCCCCCCGTCCCTGTGGTCCAGAACCTGCAGCCGGATGCCCCACTTCACCTGACGTCCCCCCAGGACGGATCAGCCGGTTAGAGATGGAGGGAAACTCAGAGGAGCCGAGTGTCGGGGGCTCGGCCCAGAAACGAACTAAAAACCAGGAACCGCAAAACCCAGCGTCGTCGTCGTCGTCGTCGTCGTCGTCATCGTCGCCAGAGGACGAACCACAGAGACCAAGACCTCCAGACTAACCTGGATTACACCTGGACTAGGCCCCGCCCCGTTTCCTGAGACCGGAGTCAGACCGTGGCGACCGTGGCGACCGTGGCGGCGTTCAGCATCATCACTTCTCTGCTCAGAAAAAGCCGTTTGTGGATCAAACTCCGTCTGTTTCAGCTCAGACTCGTTCAGGTTTAACGTGTCTCAGAAACATCACTTCCTCCCGTCTCTACAGACGCTTTCACCCCCCAGGTGTGTTCCCTCCCCCACAGAGAGGACGCTCCACGCTCAGAGCACGGACGCTCCGTCAGCACCATGTTGTGATTTTGTCTTACAATAAAATCCCTGAAAGCACTTTTGGACTTCAGCTGTGATTCATTAACATTTAGAATCTGCAGTTCTCCTCCTGAACACCAGGGGGCAGCGTGTCATCCTCACAGCACCTGTTACTCCTGCGTCTTTAAGACAAAACAACAAATCACCTCAAAATAAAAACATCAGAGAGAAACGAGTCAAAGTTTAAATAAAGATTTAATCACGTTTATGAAATTAGTCTTTAAATTATTTACATTTGTTTTTATTCACAGGAACAAAAATGTTTTTAATGAGCGTCTGTTGCTGATTGGTCAGTGTTTATTTGAGCGTCTGTTGCTGATTGGTTGGTGTTTATTTGACCGACAGCGTCTGTTGGATGTTGTTGTATCTCTGCAGCTCCTGCTCTGACACCGAGGGCTGGAAGTTTTCTAACGCAGCAGAAAAGTCGTCGGAGCAGAGAAGCAGCGAAGAATCCTCCGAGTCCAAACCTGAGACAGAGAAATCAGAGAAAACTCAGAGAAAACTCAGGAAAAACTCAGAGAAAAACTCAGAGAAAAACTCAGAGAAAACTCAGAGAAAACTCAGGAAAAACTCAGAGAAAAACTCAGAGAAAAACTCAGAGAAAACTCAGAGTAAAACTCAAATAAAAAATCTCAGGAAACCTTTGAGCAGGAAGTTCAGGAAGTTCTGTTTCTCACCGTCATCGATGAGCGAGATCTTCCTCTTGATTGCCGCCGTCATGGCGTCCGAACACAGAGCGTACAGGTCGGCGCCGCTCATGTGGGCGGGGCATCGGTTCACCACTTCCTGTAGGTTCACGGACGGATCCAAGTGGAACCTGAAGAAACATTTAAACAACATTCAGAGGTTAAAGTCAGAAATAAATCTTCAGTGATTTCAGGATAAAGTCCTAAATTTATGTGGGTGTGTGTGTGAGTGTGTGTGTGTGTGTGTGTGTGTGTGTGTGTGTGTCTCTTACTTTCTGGTCACGGCCTGAAGAACCTGCAGCTGAGACTCTTTGTCTTCGTTTATTCCCACATAAACCAACTTATCAAACCTGAACACACACACACACAGAAACAAGAGACAGCTGAGTGTGTGTGTGTGTGAGTGTGTGAGTGTGTTTGTGTGTGTGTGTGTGTGTGTGTGAGTGTGTGTGTGTGTGTGTGTGTGTGTGTGACCTCTGACCTCCCGGGCCTCAGCAGTGATTGGTCGAGCAGGTCTGGTCTGTTTGTGGCTCCGATGACGAAAACTGAGGCTGAAGATTGAAGAGAGTCGAGCTCAGCAAGGAGCTGAGAAACCACCCTGAACAAGAACACACACACACACACACACACACACACACACACGCACGCACACACACACACACACACACACAGGAACATGTCAAAGAGACTTTCACAATAAAAGAACTGAACTTTATTAAAAGCCTAAAGAGGAAACAGGAAGTCTCACCTGTCCATGACTCCCCCTGAGTCTCCGCTGCGCCCCCTGCTGGGAGCCAGAGAGTCCAGCTCATCGAAGAAGACGACACATGGAGCAGCTGAGCGCGCTCTGCTGAACACTGGAGAGAGAGAGAGACACACACACACACACACACTCTCAGATGGAGCGCTCTGATTGGTCCTCAGAGCTGTGATGCTGTTTCCTGTTTGTGTGTTGGTAGATAAAGGTTTAAAGGAACAGACCGTCTCTGATGTTCTCCTCGCTCTGACCCACGTACATGTTGATCAGCTCCGGACCTTTAACGCTGAAACACACACACAGGTAAAGTCACCTTCACACACCTGAGGGGAATGGACCAATCACAGCGGTTCTCACCTGAGGAAGGTCATGGAGCACTCCGTGGCCACGGCTTTGGCCAACAGCGTCTTCCCCGTCCCCGGGGGCCCGAACAGCAGGACCCCGGTCCGGTTCAGACCCAGAGACTGGAGCTCAGGACGCTGCAGGGGGAGCTGCACCGTGTCCAGGATCTGCTGCTTCACCTGCTGCAGGCCGCCAACGTCCTGCCAACGCACCGCAGGGATCTACACAGGTACATACACAGGTACATACACAGGTACATACACAGGTACGTGAAGATAAGTACACACACAGGTACACAGACAGGTACACAGACAGGGATCTACACAGGTACATACAGGTACGTGAACATGAGTACATACACAGGTACACACAGGTAAATGAACACAGGTACGTGAACATACGGACACATACAGGTACATGATTATAAGTTCACACACAGTTAAAGGAAAGAGGAGGAAACAGAGGAAACATCAACCTGAACACGACGTATTTTCTTGTCTTTGTAGTGAACTCGACTGAATTTGGGTTAAACAGGATTAAAAATCCTTGTTTCCGTTTTTGTTTACATTAACAATCCTGGTTGTAAAACTGACTCTGGTTCCTGGTTCCTGTTTCTGTCTGTTCAGTTTTTCTCTGACCACTAGGGGGCAGAGAAACAACATCAGACTCAGAAACAAACGAACGCTCTGAGGCGTCGTCTCTGACCTTCGGGGCTCCGATGGCGGTGGACTGAGCGTCCTGCAGCGTCTGGAGGGCGGAGCTAAAGTCACGGTTCATGATGGTGACGCCGCTGGAGCAGAGATCGGCCTCCTGCCGCCCAACACTGCACACACACACACACACACACACACACACACACACACAGACACACACACAACCACACACACACACACACACACACAGGTGTTCAGGAGTAGCTGGAGCAGGTGTGTGTGTGTGTGTGTGTGTGTGTGTGTGTGTGTGTGTGTGTGTGTGTGTGTGTGTGTGTGTGTTGAAACATCCAGACTCACCAGCTGTGACTCAGCCTCCTGCAGGCGGCTCGACCTGCCTCAACCACCAGAGCGTTCAGGTCCCCCAACACCAAACCCTGAGGAACACACACACACACACACACACACACACACACACACACACACACACACACACACACACACGGCGCCCTGAGTCACACACTGATAAACAACCTCATAAACGTGTTTTTTCTGGGGCTGAACAATTTATAGTTCTTTGGATATTTTGTGCTTCAATATTTTTAACGTTAAGAGTCAAAGAAGTATTTTCTTTAACAAACGAGAATAAGAGCCACACACAAAAGAAACAAAAACCACAAGAAAAAAGTCATTAAAACAAAGTTGCAAACTTTGGAAGGTAAATTTGTAAAATTAAAAACAATAAAGTCATAAACTTGTAAGACTACAGTCATAAACTTATGAGTATAAAGTCAAAAAACTAACAAGAATAAAGTCGTTACCTAACGAGAAAAAAGTCTCATTGTGAAAACTTCCCTGAATCTTGATTGGGAGAAAACTGTGACCTGAATCAAAATCACTTTATCTCCCAGAAAAGTCTCAGTCTGATCTTTTTCTGGAATAATTCAGCTTTGGTTTCTTGTTGTGTGGTGACGTACGGCGGTGAGTTTGGCGAGTCTGTCCAGGTCCACGTCTCGGCTCAGCTGCAGGTCTCGGCTCAGATCGAGCAGCGTGCGGCGTCTCTGCTCCTCTGTGGGCGTCTCTATCGCCACCTGGTGGACGAACGCCGCAGCCACAGCTGAGGACAGGTCTGAGGCTCTGCAGACGGAGGCTACGACCACCACGCTGAGACAGAGAAGAAGAGTCAGACTAACGCGCCAAACTGAGCACGTGCAGAAGCTTTGTCACGCTGTTCCTTCAGCCACCTGCTGGGGGCGCCGTGCAGCAGCTGGCAGAGCGCCTCCTGCAGCCTCCCGTCCTCCTCGGCGCCTCCTCGTGGCCTGAAGAGGAGCTGCAGGTTCCTGAGCAGCAGGACGCACGGGCGCAGAGCTTCGGCTCGCTGGAACGCCGCCGCCAGCTTCGCCTCCGAGGCCGCGGACGAGTCAGAGCAGACACCGACGCAGTCCACCTGCGCAGGTAAGACAGGAGGCGTTACCGCGACAACGGGTCACACACACACTCACACACACTCACACACACTCACACACATTCACACACACTCACACACACACAGAGCAGGTGGAGTCTGGAGGTCGTACCTTGATCAGGTGGAGGTTCAGTCGGCGACTCGCCGCGCTCACCGCCGTCACTTTCCCGCTTCCTGCTGCGCCGTGAAGGAGGACGGTGCAGGCGGGCAGAGAGCTGCTGACAGACACAGCAATGACATCACCGATCACATGACGCTTCTCGCTTTACTGCTGATAAACCAGCAATTCAGTCCCAGATTATTTGACATTAATTTTTACATATACTGTAAATACTTACAAATACTACCTGTGGTTCAGGTGTGTTATTACCTGTGGTTCAGGTGTGTTGTTACCTGTGGTTCAGGTGTGTGGTTACCTGTGGTTCAGGTGTGTTGTTACCTGTGGTTCAGGTGTGTTATTACCTGTGGTTCAGGTGTGTTGTTACCTGTGGTGCAGGTGTGTTGTTACCTGTGGTTCAGGTGTGTTATTACCTGTGGTTCAGGTGTGTTGTTACCTGTGGTTCAGGTGTGTTGTTACCTGTGGTTCAGGTGTGTTATTACCTGTGGTTCAGGTGTGTTGTTACCTGTGGTTCAGGTGTGTTATTACCTGTGGTTCAGGTGTGTTATTACCTGTGGTTCAGGTGTGTTATTACCTGTGGTTCAGGTGTGTTATTACCTGTGGTGCAGGTGTGTTATTACCTGTGGTGCAGGTGTTACCTGTGGTTCAGGTGTGTTATTACCTGTGGTGCAGGTGTTACCTGTGGTTCAGGTGTGTTGTTACCTGTGGTGCAGGTGTGTTATTACCTGTGGTTCAGGTGTGTTGTTACCTGTGGTGCAGGTGTGTTGTTACCTGTGGTGCAGGTGTTACCTGTGGTGCAGGTGTTACCTGTGGTGCAGGTGTTACCTGTGGTGCAGGTGTTACCTGTGGTGCAGGTGTTACCTGTGGTGCAGGTGTTACCTGTGGTGCAGGTGTTACCTGTGGTGCAGGTGTTACCTGTGGTGCAGGTGTGTTGTTACCTGTGGTGCAGGTGAGGCAGGATGATGCTGCTGAGTTGAGTCACGGTGGCGCTGACACCTGGCGGGGTCAAAGAGCTGAAGACAGACGTGGCGTGCGGCGAGCAGCCGGGGACGGCGCCGCTGGTCGACGCCCCCTGAGGACGAAGAGAAAAAACCTCAGAGCAGAAACTAAAAACCTCATCAGCTGTTTTTGGATCAATAACAACAATCTGTGGTTTGTTCAGGGGTCAAAGGTCACCAGGTAAAGTGAGGTGTGCTGTCTGTCAGCCAGGTAAGCCCCGCCCCCTCCACCTCCTCCTTCTCCTCCTTTATTTTCTGCTGAGGAACAAACTTTCTGCACTTTGAAGAACAGCACTGGACACCTGTGGAGGTCAAAGGTCAAAAAACAGAACATTTAACTTTCATCATGTTCACAGGACGCTTTATTTAAGGTGGAATATTTAAGGTGGTAAACTAAGGGTGGTGCATTTGTTAGTACATTCAAGGTTTTATTGTAAGTGGTATGGTAATGGTTTTATTTAAGGTGGTATATTGACAGTTTTATTCTAGGTGTATATTATTTAAGGTGGTATATTGACAGTTTTATTCTAGGTGTATATTATTTAAGGTGGTATATTGACAGTTTTATTCTAGGTGTATATTATTTAAGGTGGTATATAAAAGGTTTTTTGAAGGTGTATATTATTTAAGGTGGTATATTGATGGTTTAATGTAAAGTGGTATATCTGTTGGTATATTTAAGGTGGTATATTTAATGTGGTGTATTTGTATAGTTTTCAGTGGCATATTTAAGGAAGTATACTTCAGGTGGCATAATTAAGGTGGTATACTAAAGGTGGCATAATTAAGGTGGTATACTTAAGGTGGCATAATTAAGGTGGTATACTAAAGGTGGCATAATTAAGGTGGTATACTTAAGGTGGCATAATTAAGGTAACATAATTAAGGTGGTATACTTAAGGTGGCATAATTAAGGGGGAAAACTCAAGGTGGCACAATTAAGGTGGTATCCATAAGGTGGCATAATTAAGGTTACATAACTAAGGTGGTATACTTAAGGTGGCATAATTAAGGTTACATAACTAAGGTGGTATACTTAAGGTGGCATAATTAAGGTTACATAACTAAGGTGGTACACTTAAGGTGGCATAATTAAGGTTACATAACTAAGGTGGTATCCATAAGGTGGCATAATTAAGGTTACATAACTAAGGTGGTACACTTAAGGTGGCATAATTAAGGTGGTGTACCTAAGGAAGTATACTTAAGGTGGCATACTTAAGGAAGTATATTTAAGGTGGCGTAATTAAGGTTGTATACTTTAGGTGGTATATCTAAGGAAGTATACTTAAGGTGCTATAATAAAGTGGTATAATTAAGGTGGTTTATATAATTCGGTGTATTTGTATAGTTTTCAGTGGCATATTAAAGGAAGTATACTCCAGGTGGAATAATTAAGGTGGTATACTTCAGGTGGCATAACAAAGGTGGTATATTTAAGCTGGCATATTTAAGGTGGTATATTTAATGTGGTGCATTTGTGTAGTATTCAGTGGCATATTTAAGGAAGCATACTTACTGTGGTATACTTAAGGTGGCATAATTAAGGTGGAATACTTAAGGTGGTATAATTAAGCTGGTATATTTTAGGTGGCATAATTAAGGTGGTGTATTTAAGGTGTTATGTTTAAGGTGGTATATATAATGTGGTGCATTTGTATAGTTTTCAGTGGCATATTCAAGGAAGTATACTTACAGTGGCATACTTACGGTGGAATACTTAAGGTGGTATAATTAAGGTGGTATATTTAGGGTGGTGTATTTAAGGTGTTATGTTTAGGTGGTATATTTAAGGTGGTATGGC
This sequence comes from Thalassoma bifasciatum, assembly GCA_008086565.1. Classification (NCBI taxonomy): domain Eukaryota; kingdom Metazoa; phylum Chordata; class Actinopteri; order Labriformes; family Labridae; genus Thalassoma; species Thalassoma bifasciatum. The sequence goes on along the minus strand of RPOG01004609.1, from coordinate 14,239 downwards.
AGGTTAAACTCTCCTCTCTGAGTGTGTCAGGTGAGTCTGTACCTGTGGATTCCCTCAGAATTATTCTGCAGCAGATCTGGATCTTTGTCAGCTGATACAGTCAGGACGTCTCCCTCTGACACCAACCTACACACACACACACACACACACACACACACACACACACACACACATATATAACAGGTTATAACAGAATTGGGATGAAACTGAAGATAAATAAATAAAGAAGTGAGCAGAGTCTGAGGCCACAGGTGAGTTTGGACACAGGTGTGAACCTCAGCTCTGAGTGACTGAAGTGTTACAGAGCCTGAGAGCAGCTGTGTTCTCTACCTGGACGTGTTGAAGTGTTGGGACAGAAGGTGATCACAGCAGCTCAGGTTGTTGTAGAGCGGAGAAACCAGCGGCTGCAGGTGAAGCTCGCTCGCCACCGGAGGAGACGCCGAGCGGCAGAAACTGTCAGAGCGAGAGCCGCCGGGGTCAGACGGGTCAGACGGGTCAAAGGGCGTCCACCTCTGAGAGAAACACCAGCGACAACAGACCATGATAACCAGAAACACTGTTAGAGAGAGAGTGTGTGTGTGTGTGAGTGTGTGTGTGTGTGTGAGTGTGTGTGTGTGTGAGTGTGTGTGTGTGTGTGTGTGTGTGTGTGTGTGCTCAGACCTTCATCCTCAGTGAGCAGCTGGTCACAGGAATCTCCTCTCCCTCCGTCATGTTGAACCAAAGAGTCTCTGATATGAAACCAACTTCACCTGGACTCTGCAGATCTAGACACTGCAGATCTAGACTCTGCAGATCTAGACTCTGCAGATCTGGACTCTGCAGATCTGGATCCAGCACCAGCACCGACACCAGCCGCTCCCTGGCCCCGCCCCCTCTGGCGCCCGGCCTCCACAGCTTCACCCACTCCTGGTTGAAGAGCCCGTGTGTGAGGAGGAGCCGTTTACTCACGAACACGCAGCTGTCCACGTCCACGCCGCCGCCCTCTGACCCCCGCTGACCTCTGACCCCCGCCCACCGCCGCGCGTCCACCACCCGCACGTCCAGGCTGCACTCCAGCGCCTGCAGGACGCCCCAGAACCCCGAGTCCAGCAGCTTCCTGTCCTCCAGCAGAGAGCGCCCTCCTCCCAGACCGTCAGCGTAATGAGCAAAGTCCGACACGTACAACCTGGGGGGTCTGGGGGCGGGGCCTGTGGCGGGGGCGGGGTCCACTGAGTCCGAGCAGTCTGTCAGAACCAGAACAGTGTCCGCTGTGATCCGACCCTGAGAGACCGGGCTGCAGTCCAGAACCAGCAGGTCCAACAGGGTCTGAAACCACAACAACAGGGGGGGGGGGTCACCATCATTTATGTTTACAGGTGAAAACAACAACAACAAAATTAAAGAGTCTGTAACAGAAAACCAACAAAACTGAAAGAGTCTGCACGACTGAACAAAGCACTTTCAGTTTGTCACAGTTTATAAGATCAGAAATAAAGTGATTATGGTGATAAAAAAGGGGAAATTTATAAGTGTTACAGTAAATATTCTACATTTTCAGGTCTATAACTCCTCTTTGTTCTTCATTAAAACCAATAAAGGCAGTTTTGTTTTTAACTCTTTCTACCAGTTTACGTTAGATTACATTATCCAAACATCCGCTCCAAATTTAAATTCAACTTTAACTGAGATTTTGAGGTATTATTCATATTTTTGTATGACAGATTCATATGTATAATTTCTTTTTATTAAAGTGTATGGTGAGGCCAGTTAAAAGAAATAAAAGTGAAAATTTAGCTTTTTTGAAGTCAATTTTTTGAGCTATTAAGACAAAATTCTGAGATAATAACATTAACTGAGATAAAAAATATAAATTTAGAGGTAAAAAGTCAGAATTTTGAAAAAGAAAGCTTAATTTCTTTAAGTTAGAAACTCATATTTTGAGATAAGTAAAAAAAAAGATGGGTCAAAATTATGGAGAAAAGTACAAATCACATAAAAAGTTATAATTTTGGAAATAAATAGAATTTCAAGGTTAAAAAAATCATAATTATGGGAATTTATTTTTCATTTTTTGAGATAGAAAGTGAAATTCTGAGACAATCGAGTAAGAATTTTGTGGAAGAAAGATATAAGAAGATAAAGATAAAAAGTAAATGTCATTGATTTTACTGTTATCACAAAGTTTTGACCCTAATATGACAAAACAAAAAAAACATCAACAAAGCCAGTTTTTCTTTTTTGTATCTTTCACTGGCAGAAATGTGCTTTTCTACTATATTTATGTTTAATTATATAAAATGTTCTGTGAAACAGTAAAGGAGTGTTTTAAATAAATGTTTGTGTTATGAAGCTACTTTATGGTCTTTGAGGATCTTTGGGTATTTTGTAGGATCTCACAGAGTTGATAAGTTTATACCTGACCTTTTTCTGCATTTATTAAGCCTTTTATTTAAAGAAATAACCCAGCACCTGCTCCGGATCTTCTTCCAGCCCCGGGTGTCCGGGGAGCACCAACGGTTCTCCTAGCCGGGCCAGGAGCCACTGTCCCGGGCGGCAGAGCTCCAGCAGCCCGGTGCTGAACCGCTCGGTTCCAGCCCAGCGGTGGCTCTGTTTGCTGCGGGATCCCAGCACCACCCTCTCCAGGGTAACAGGCTCCATGGGCCGGACTGTCCCGGTGCTGCCGTGCCGCTGGAGCCCGTGGTGCTCCAGGAAGAGGCTGGAGGTGAAGAGCCGGGCTCGGGGCTCTGTCTGCGGGGTGAAGCCTCCCCGAAAGCCCGCTGTCTCCTCCTCGGTGCTCGGGTGGACGCGCAGTAAAATGTCGCGTCTCCTCGAACCGGGAGCTCGGTGCGGGGTGAACAGGAGAGTCGGTGGGTCGGTGTCACTCTGGAGCAGTGAATCCAGGTGACACTTTAACATTAAAGCATCGTAAGGACAAATGTGTGAAGGAAAACTGTCTAAACAACACAGCTCCACCTGCGCCGCCATCTTAGCTCACACTGATCTCCCGCTTCGTCTCAGAAACTTTCCCGCCATCTGCTGGACGCGCGAAGAACTCCACAGAGAAACCTAAAAACTGACATTTACCTCCTGTTTTATCACAATATTTACTATTACAACATAAAATGGAAAGCTTTTCACATCATGTTAAATATTATCGGTAACAGAGGATTTCTGGAAAGTCATCTTGTCATATGTGAGTGTAAAACAACTATTTTAAACAACATTTGAACATTAGCATTCAGCTTTTTGCTGGCTAATGCCATTGTTTCATCGTTTTAATATTAGTGTCTGTTAAATTAATGAATAATAAACATATAAAAGGTATATTCGACTGAAGGGAAGAGGTAAAAAGACATATTGTTTACCATCTAGCAGCAGGGTCAATGACAAAAAGAGGGTCTAAAAACGTATTTTTAAAAAGTTCTTTGAAAATGGATAAAAACATATTTCTGAGAGAAGAATTATGTTTTCTAACAGATTTCAGTAGTTGACCAACATTTCTAAGTTTTTAGGTTCATTATTTTTTAGTATTTTTAATTTGAGCACCCAAAAATGTCAGGTGGTGCAACCAAATATATGAAAATATATTTATATGTTCCTGTTATTTTTTCTGTGTGAAATTATTGGCAAGTATCTCTCAAGTGTCTGTAGAAAAAGAAAAAGAATTGTGATTTTTTTTTTTCAAAGCTGTTGAGAAATGTAAAAAACTTTTGTCCCGTAATTTTCACCTTGTCAAATGTCAGGGTGGTGCAACCGTAACATTAGACTTTTATTTTAAAGTGAAGAGAATAAAACAGGAAACAGGAAACTGCATCAGCCAGAGGAGCCCAAATGACATTTGTGACCAAGTGGAAAAGTTTGTAGATTTCTCTGAAATACTGATAAAAAAGGTTTTTTCACTTCATTGGTGACTGGAACAATTTCCATGTCAGGTGGAACAACCAATGTAATAATGTGAAATGTTNGAGCATAAAGAAAATAAAAACAGCAGAAAATAGATGATTAAAGCATGCCCATTGTCACACCATGAGGAGGAGGCGAGCGGCCGAGCGATTTATTAACGTTTCACATCCTTCTCTTTATCCATAATGAGCACAGCATATAGCGAGGAATCTCTTATCATAGTAACATATTTGGGCATTCACACCAAATTTAATTTCATCTCTTTTTTTGGCATACTGGTCCCGATAAGAAGGGGGAAGCTTTGTCAAAAGATTCAAAGGTACAGATTTTTGTACATGTCGTTTTCCTTCTCTGGATTCATTATTGTATTTGTGATATATTTCACCATGCAATGTGAACCAAGCAGATACTGTCAGAGGAAGAAGAGCAGAGCAGCTGTGGACGGGCGAGAGTGTCAGGGCTCGTGTCCACAAAGTGTTTTTTTCTGACGCCTTTAAAGAGAAAACCCTGGACTTTTAGGAAGGCGCATGTTACAATTTATTCCAACTGATCACAACAACAACGTTTGGTTTTCCATTCTGGATGAAAAGTTAGAGACATAATTTAAGAGAGGGAGGAACATTTTATGGGAGAATATTACGACTAACAGCGGGGATCAGACGCGATTATATTTGTGACAGATTGAGTCCTGTGTCGACATGTTTCCATTGACATCATCGAATCTCAAAACTTAATAAGCTGTTGTCTGATATTTCTTGTGTAAGCTTTATGTTCGGGATATTGATTTAAGCACCTGTACCTGAGAAGCAAGTGTGTGAATCGCTCAAAAGAGAAATAGAAACCGTTCTCTAGATTAGTCTGCAGAATAAACTCTGTCGTTCGATTATTAAGTTTCACGGCGGCTTCTCTCAGCGTAACAAACTGATTTTCTTAACGTCTCTTCAGTTTGAAGCTTCGTTTGACGCAGATATATCAGTGATTCTATAATTAAAGGTACATTTCACATCCATGGGACAAACTTATCAATTTTTCTAAACATTGATTTCAAGTAATGACCAATTTTACATTGCCTCATTTTGTTGATATTTCACTTTCATTTAACACAGAAAGTTAATTAATTTAGCAAAAAATGCAAATTGTGTATTTGAATTTGCAGTTTTGGTGCTGTCCGATTTCTTAAATGTCAAGTTTGTCCTTCAAAATTTATCCTAAAATATCTGTTTTTTTCTATTATTTTCAGCATCATTTGTTCAAAGTAGTTATTAAAATAAGACAAAGCTGTTTAACAAACTATTCAAATATTTAATATCCATAAAATTACTCACTTTGTTTGTGTCTGAGAAATCTGTGTCAACTGTGTTACCCTAATAAAATAAACATAAATCAGCAACAGTTTGTTTTTAAAGTCACATGACTCAAACCATATGAGGTCACAGTCTTTTTGGTGGGAACTTTGGAGAAAGTTTGATATTTTTTAACTCGTCCTCATCAATATTTCATCCGAATGTTTGTCATTACTACCCTAGAAATTATTCTTAAAAGGGTTTTTAATGTGTTTTTTAATTGTTTTTAATTGTGTCTTAATCTGTAGCACTTTGAGATTGTCTAAATGTAAAGTGCAATACAAATAAAATGTATTGTTATTATTATTATTATTATGTCTGTGAGTGGTGAGATTTAATTTTTCGTCAACTGTGTTATCCACGTTTTCTTGCTTTATTACTGTTGATGTTAAAATGACCAAAAAGTAAAGAACAAACACAGAAATATGAGCTGATGGAGATCAGGTGGTGACAAATACAAGGTTTATAATCAGCATAAGGGACAAAAAAAAGGAGAAAATGTCACTGTGTTACTGTGTTTTTGTGCCATAAATGATTCAGGACATTTCTAGAGACCTGAGTTGAGTTTCTCTGAATTCAGTTTAATATGAATTTATATTGAAAAAAAAGTCACAACTTTTGTTGATAACACAGTTGACAAAATAATGAACTGTTTCTTTTTTACAATTTAAATAATGAACCATTCTTTATATATTAAGCGTGCTTTTTGATGAATTTGGTTCATTCCAGGCATAAACTATTCAAACACATGGAATATTAATCAATAATAGCAGATGATTTTTTCACTCTTTGGCTCACCTGAAATGTAAACCCTTAATTATAGAATCACTTATATCTGTTTATAGAGAGAGGGATGTCTTTGTTCCTCCTGCTTTTGCTCTCCTCAGACTGTTCTTAACAACAAACAGAGACCAGAACATTTCTCGGACGAAAAACCACCGAGCATTTACTCCACATTTCATCTAGAATCTACTGCGTTTAAGCCGAGCCGTACACGTAAAGAGCAGCATCCTCCAGAGTTGGCGCAGAGTGAAAAACAACCTGAAACAAATGGATAACACACAGGAATAAACTGTAAAGGGTGAAAGCTGATTGATCAGAAAAAAACAGCATGTGGACACCAGCCCCAAGGTGAGAGTTGGTGAAACTAGACTCGTTTGGGTTGATGATTCTCGGCTCCAGAAACCGGATGAACCAGGGATTGACCAGGGAGCAGCACGTATCCATAGCACCATGGCAGCAACGTTACGACCGTCCGTCAGGATTACTGGAAGCCCATGAAGATAGTTAGTAAGCTGTCCTTGGAAAATAGAAGAGATCCGTGTACATGAATCGAAGGAGGTCGTTGGTACGTCACAGTCTGGTATGGAATCAGGTGAAAACCTTTGAGGCGTAGCGTGTCCGAAGACTGATTATACACAAATTTCTCAGCACTGAGTCTCTTTGTATTATCTAGCGGGCACAGACTTCTCCCTGGCGTTTGGCTTCCCTTTTGCCGCCGCACCAGCCGGTTTGGGTCGGGTCCTGGCGGGCGTGGTACCAGCGGAGGTCTGGGCGTTGGCTTCCTGCGAGGCGCTGCGCCGCATGGTGGTGGCGGTGGTCGTCCTGGGTGGTAGCATGGGGACGGTGGGGGCTCGGACGGAGAGGGGCTGCCTGGATGGGCAGACTCTCTGAGGGGAGGGGCTGTCAGTTCTGCAGTGGGTGGAGCTAAGGCTGCGACGGGTACCAAACAGGACTCGCAGGGGCATCCTGGGACTTCCTGAAGGAGCAGGAGCGGCTGAGGGACGAGGACACGAGGAGGAGGATCTGGGTAAGGGGGGTTTGGACTTTCGTTGAGAGCTGAGAGTGCTTAGTCCAATTTTCTGGTTCCTGTGAACAGAAGAAGATAAAAATCACCAATCAACCAACGGCTCCAGGATCAAAACGTGCGAACACAAACACCTGGGGTCCGTTTCACGAAGCAGGTTTAACAAACTCTGAGTTAAACCCTGAACTCTGAGTTGATCTCCTCTGAGATAGAAAACTCTGAGTTTTCTGTTCCAGCTGATTTGAGTTTGTTTGATCAACTCGGAGTAGTTTCACCTGGAGTTAAGCACCACCGCTGTAAAAAGACAGCATTAGTGGAGCCCCGATTCAACGAGTCACCATGGCAACAGGGAAGCAGAGGGCGGCGTTTTTTTAACCCCGCGAGAACTGGAAATCTTAATGCGCTCATACAGAGAATTTTAACATGATTTTAGGAAAAAAGTGCAACAGCACAGCAGCTGTAAAAGAGAGGGAGACGGTGTGAGAGAACATCGCTGCTCTGGTCAATACGTAAGTTTAAATGTAGTCCAACAATCACAGTAATATTACAGGGAAAACTGCTGAATGTAGATCATTCATTTATTTTATTTAGGTGCAATCCTGCGGGGGAGAAGC
>RPOG01004608.1:8842-42376 GCA_008086565.1 Thalassoma bifasciatum | reverse complement strand
TTCCTTCTCCTGCGATAGCACCTTTTCCCCCCCTACAGCCTTCTGGTCCAATTACCTCAGATCCTCAACCACTTCGCAGCACAACACATGTTTGCATGATTGCTTTCTGTGTAGTGATCAGCTGTTAACATGCAGCCAGGAAAAGACAGAGGGACAGTTTGTTCAGCAGAGGCTGTTATCAGCGTGATGTGGAGGACAGTATGAGGCTGTGAGGATTCGTCCTCAGGGCCTGAAAACAGAGAACAGCTCATTGTTGAGTTATGTACAGTTAACTCCTCAGTGAAAAATCACTTCTGCATGTTTCACAAGTTGATCACTGTATTTGCATGCAAAGCTCTGCCACTCTGAGAAACATTATTTTAGCCTTTCAGTTTCATTTTGAAAGTAGTTTTTTTGTCTCAGTTGTAAAATTGCTGCTCTAACAAACAAAAGCTTAGGTACAAAAATGTCCATTCATTCAGTTTATTCTATCCATCAATTCTATTGTTCTTTAACACCCATTCACTAACTCATCATCTGTCAATACAGACATCTATATATCAAACTTTTCATCCATCCATCCATCTTTTTGACCACTAATCCACCTTTTCCTTGTGTCCTTCCATCAATCTACACAACTGTCCATCTATTCATATTTTCATCCATCCATCCATCCATCCATTCATCTGCCCATCCATATTATTACATGGGTCCATCCTTTCATACATACATTCTTCTGCCCATCCATCTGTCCTTTTATCTTTCCATCCATCCATTTCACTATCAATGCATCCATCTTTCCATCTATCTATCCTTGTCTTTCATTCGTCCATTTGCCCATTCATCCATCCATTCATCTTTGATCCTTTACTCTCTCCATTCATCAGTCTATCCATACATATTTCCATCCATCCATCCATCTATCCATTCTTCTGCCCATCCATTTATCAGTCCATTATTCCATCCATTCATACATATTTTTATTTACCAATGTGTCCTTTTATCTTTCTATCCATCCACTTCTCTATCAATTCATCCGTATTTCTATCAATCTATCCATCTTTCCATCCATCTATTCTTGTGTATTGATTTTTACATTTGTCCATCATCCATCCATTCATCTTTTGATCCTTTACTCCCTCCATCCATCAGTCCATCCATACATACATTCTTCTGCCCATCCATTTATCAGTCCATTAGTCCATCCATTCATACATCTTTTTATCCATCCATCTGTCCTTTTATCTTTCCATCCATCCATTTCACTATCCATTCATCCATATTCCTATCAATCTATCCATCTTTCCATCTATCTGTCCTTGTCTTTCATTTGTCCATTTGCCCATTCATCCATCCATTCATCTTTGATCCTTTACTCCCTCCATCCATCAGTCCATCCAACCATCTGTCCATTCTTCTACCCATCCATTTATCAACCCAGTCATACATCTTTTCATCCATCCATTTGTCCTTTTATCTTTCCATCCATCCATTTCACTATCAATTTGTCCATTTGTCCATCATCCATCTTTCCATCCATATTTCTATCAATCCGCTCACCCATCCATCTGCCCATTGATCTGCGGATCTATTCCTCCATCCTTTATGTAATTATCATCAATCCGTCCATCCACTGATCTGTCTTTTTATCTTTCTATTCATTTATCCATCCATTCATCCATATTTCAATCTATTAGCCCATTTTTCTTCCATTTGTCCACCTTTCCATCCATTTTTTGGCCATTTATCCAGCTATCAATCTGTCCATTTGTCCATCCATTCATCCATCTTTACATCTATGCATTCATCAATCCATCCATCTTTATATCATACTAGCCAGCCATCTATCAATTCATTGGTTCCTTTATCCATCCATCTACCATCCTTTTATCTGCCCATCCAACCATACATCTGTTTGTCCATCTACCCATACTTTTACCACCCATACTTGGATTTATTTATCCATCCATCCATCCTTTCTTATTTGATTTAACATCCATTCATGTGTCTACCCATCCATTAATTTATCCATCCTTTTATCTATCCATCCATGTCCCTGTTTCTCTATTTTCTATTAATGGTATCAATTTATCTCATTTATAATGCATCATCCATCAAACTAATTATCTTTCTTTTCCTACATCAGTCCTCTTTCTTCTTTCTCTGATAGGCCGAGCTTTAATGTCTCTGAATGTTGTTTGAAAGTTTATTGAAGGAATCTCTTATAAACAGACAAAGTAAGACGATGCGTTCTTTTCCTGAGTGTCTTCGAAAGCATCTTCATGGTCTAAAATATGAACCATATCAATAATTAAAGGAGAACAAATGTCCGAACATGTATCAGAGGATTTGTCCAGCAGTAAGTCTTTGAAATCAAGCTGCCGGTCCGGACAGACGGGATTAATGCGCCTGTTCAGGGCTTCAAGGCGCCTCTGCTAATGATCCATTCAGAGCCATGGGAGTCTTTCCCTGATACAAATAACTGTTATTTACTGCCTCATTACAAATGAAATCTATAACTGCAGGAACGGTGAGAAAGGAAAATAAAAAGCTCACATCACCGAGCACCTGCTTTCTGTTTGACTGCACAAAGTTATGAGTCGACCTTTGAGAAACCGAGGAGACGGTTTGACTTTCAACAAACTCAAACATCACCCCTGGATCAGACACGTTACTAAACCAATGATGAGTATTTGAATTCCTGGTCATGAATGAGAAGAAAACTGATGTCATTCAGCGTATTTCACCATCCAGGATAAAAAAGCATTCAGAGCACGATTCACTTTAAAGCATTCCCTAAAAAATGACTCTCGTGTGAGCAGACACAAGCAACAACTCTGCCAACAAAGCTCTCCTCCTCTGCTGTGTCTGTCTCCTGTGTCTACCCACACACACACACACACACACACACACACACACACACACACACACATACACACACACACACAGACTCATAAACACACAGACAATGGCTGTTATCTATGAGTGTCAAGTGGCCGCTTCTTGAGTCCATCGTGCCACACTCAGGCTTTATCTGCTCAGACGCCAGAGCTCGGTCTGTTCATCTCCATCCTTCTCCCTCCTCTGACTTCCTCAACTATCAGACCCCTTTTAAAAAGCTTTCTATCTTTATTTTACCCACCACTTACATGGGTGGAGAAGGGGGACCATGCCCCCAGGGTCCTAAAAACTGAGTCTAAATAAAGAACTGGGGCCTGAACCCATGAATAAAATCCACTGAGCTTTATTTCTAAGGTAAAATATGATTGCTTCAGTCTTGGATTACTCATCCTTCAAGATTTATACATAACCCAGTCCCTAATCCGGTTTAACAGGATTCATAATTTGCTTTTATAGACATGAGTCACACAACAAACAACATGTATGTGCGTAAAAACTGTGGCATGTTTGTTGCATGATTTCCGTAACCCAAGGGAGGAGAAGATGCTTTCACAGATACACTCAGCGATTATTTCAAGGGTTGGTTCATTGTTTTCTGTTTTGATAATTAAGCTGTTAGGTCAATTTATTTTGTTTGCCCAAAAGTCAAAAAAGGATGTCCTCAAAGAGACATGGGTTATTGTTTTGTTGTCATACTGCAAAAAACTGAAATCTCAGAAAGTGTTTATGTCTTATCCTATGGAAGAAAATGTCTTTTTAGATCCTTCCAGTCCAGAAAAGTATTATTTCAAGATATTAAAAGACAAAAATAATGTCTGAGTTGCCAGTGATGGGTAAAAAAAAATCAGCCAGTGGGGTGAAAACAACAAACTTTTTTCTAACACCATTGGCAGATTTTTTCTTCATTACAAGTAATTCAGACGTCATTTTTATCTTTAAATAATTTGAAACAAGATTTTCCGGACTGGTCTGGTAGGCTCATACTAAGTCTAAAAAGACATTTTTTTGTAATAAAAGACATAAAAACTTGCTCAGATGTCAGTTTTTTGCAATGCACTTTGGGAATTTGTCGCCCCATGTCCAACAGGCAGAGGAACCATTTATGTTGTATGCTTGAAAAAGTGCCACAGTGTTTTTCTAACAACAAATTAAAGAGACTTTTCTTTGCATTATCTGTACATACGCTGACATTATTTGCTTGATCAACTTACCGATGCAAAGAAAGTTGAAGCTGAAAAAATACATTTTCAGCCTGAACTCTTCCATCGTTAGTGGGAGTTGGATGTCTTGGTCATACACGCTATTTATAAAAACATTTCTGTGTGCAAAACAACTCCCTTGAACTCAGTAGATTAGGTCACACTCAACTGGAAATGAGTCAGACAAATCCACGGGTCACTGCAGGCCAAGGATGCAACAAATGCATCATTTACTTTCCTTGCTGCTGCAGAAATCTTTAGACAGTCTCATTTCCGAAAATCCAGACACAAACAGGCTAATGATGAGTTCTAATGGCAAACCACAAGGAGAGTCAAGCAGTTATCTCCTGCTGTGGTGTAACTGGTGCTGTAACACAGACCAGCAGCACTGACTGGGTATGAAAGAGTGTTTGGAGTTAGGATTCAGAAATGGAAGATGAGGATGAATTTGTAGCGGTCATTCCACTTTGAAACTGGGTTTTTATTTAAAGGGACTGTGAGGACTTTCTAAGTGATCTTGAAAAAGTCTCGATCATAATCTACAATTTAAAATGAGATTATCAGAGCCAAAATAAGTGGTTTCTGAATACTAATTCTGAGCTTCGTTTCAGGTCTGACAGGACCGGATTGATCTACGGCAAATTGAAGTCTCTATGAAAACACTACACCTGACAAAGTTAAGGAGTGAGAAGAGAGACCTGTGTTCATCTCAGCTGAAAATTATTCCTTGGATTAATTTAGTAGTAATCGAGGAAATGGACAGAAAAGCAGAAGGAAACTAAACAGGAGAGAGATAGAGCACAGGCTAAAGGCTAAAACATAGGCTAAGCTGTTTGTGGTAATGTTCATCCCAACCTACATGTAGCAGTTATTCTGCAGTAATCTGTTCAAATCTGAGAGTCTATCAATAAAATGAAGAGTGAGGTTACGTTTGCTCTGCTTGGTGAGGTTGGAGTTGGTAGATGAGCACTGGTAGGACAGAACCAGGATTCACTAACGATACATGTTACAGACATGTCTCAGAGCACTGAGCTGTGATTACCCCTAAGTGTAGCCGGCTGCTAAACTATGGTGCAAACTCACTAAGTTCAAGAAGATCTACTTTCACCGTCTATCACAAGGTCTTATTCACAAGTTAATGGAGAAACGGGCCAGAGATTGTCGGACGGATCAGGGCGGCCTCAGCAGTGTTGCAGACGCTATACTGGTCTGTTGTGGTGAAGAGGGACCTGAGTCAGAAAGCAAAGCTCTCAATCTACCAGTCAATCTACGTTCCAACCCCAAACTATGGTCACGAGCTGTGAGTAGTGACCGAAAGAACAAGAACGCAAATATGTCTGCTGAAATTAGCTTTTTCTGCAGGGTGTCTGGTCTCAGCCTCAGAGCCAAAACAACTGGGGGGGGGGCGCTGCTTCCTTGCATCAAGTGGAGCCAGATGAGGTGGTTTGGGCATCTGGGAGAGAACCCAGGGTAGACCCAGAGGAGCTGGCGGAAGTGACCAGGGACAGGTACGACTGGTCCTCGCTGATGACATTTCTGCCCCTGAGACCTTGACCTGGAAAAGCTGTTGAAGATGGATTGGTGGATGTATCCTGCATGTCTTTTGGGTCCATAAAGAGACTAGTTGGATCTGTCCTTCCTCACTCTAATTTGCCAGAACTTCAAATTTTTGTGTGATGCTTTTGCAGGTGCTTGTGTCAATATGCAGTCATTTCTTACACCTTTGGAAGGAACTTACAAGGCCTAATCTTTAAACATCAGAGCCCAAAGCTCTCACTAAGAATCTTGTGGCTGAATGAGATAAAATTCCTGGAGTGAGGAAGCAAAAGTGGAAAAAAACAAGAGTGAGTTGTCTCAAAGGCAACATTTTAGGCCTGAAAAAGCATCATTAGGTGCAGCATGTTGTAACTCTCCATTAACTAGAGGCCATGAAGTGTCTATTTTTGCTCTTTAGATGAGATAATTCCCCGTACACCCCTAAGACAACCAGACAACCAAGATGAAAATGTGCAAATCCTCGCTCAGAATGCGAATATGACAGAAGGTGTAAAAATTTCCACGCAGCTTTAATGTTAAAGGAGCAGGCAGAGTGTCAGATGGAGTTACAGAGAGCTCCTGACAGATTCTGGCTCAGTGGGATTCCCTCCGCCCCTCCACCCGGCATCAGCGGCTCCTACATTTATTGCCTTTGTAAGCATTTTTCCCACACATTTTTATCCCACGGACGCTTGATCTGCATGTCAATGGTGATGTTTGCCGCCCTTTCAGAGGCAGAGAGGCGGTCCATCGGTGTGTAACATCACCTATGTGCTGCAAATGTGATGATCTATACTCCACAACGAGGATGTGGTGGAGGATGTCTACCATGAATAAATGTGATAGTCGTCGGCATAGAGTGTGATAATGACTCGAGCTGTTGGTCTTTTTCGGTAAACCTTGATGATGTTCAGGTGGGATGTGATGAACATAGAGGCTGAGAGAAATACAAATGAAACCACAAAGAAGGAGAAGATGTTGCCGGGGATGTAATACCTACATAAAAATATCCATTATGTCTGTAAACAGAGCGTTACTGTGTGCAACAACAGACATTTGTCCATATGGAGAGACGGTAAAGACATCCTGCTCGGCTCTGCAGCTGCTCAGCCAATGACTGGCAGCATCAGTGAGAAAACTGTACGGTGAGCTGATTTAAAGGCACTTTCACACACTCTTTCTCAAATACAGACATGCCGACACACACACACCACACACACACCCTTCCCCCAACCTCTTCTAACTCCCCCGAGAAGAGTGCACAGCTCAGCCCACTCAAGTCTGAACAAATTCAGTGGGTGTTTGTGAAGGGATCAAACCAGCCACGGCACAACAGAAAAGCATGGTTTACAAGTGTCAGACACCTCTTTCCACTCACCGCCTCCGAGTCTTCAAATCCATGAAGGTACAAGTTATCGTACATGGAGGAGTGAGAATCCAAAAAGCAGCTCTTTGGTGCAAAATGGGCAGAAACGGCAGATGATCAACCTGTTCCAGAGAGGATGAATGATGGTGAGGCGGGCAGGGGAACGACAGAGCCCACCAGCACTCTCTTTCTCCACATGAAGGTAGAGCACAGAGCAGCCAGATCTCAGCAGAGCAGCCAGATAGGAGAAAAATGAAAGGTGTGGCCCTTTGTTTTCCTGATGCTGAATNAGGCTCATGGGAGCAGGAAACATGCTTACAAAGGCTTGTTTGACACCAGAACTATGGGATGATGTATTGCTCTAAATTCTGCTCCGTTCATCAGTTCCTTCTCCTGCGATAGCACCTTTTCCCCCCCTACAGCCTTCTGGTCCAATTACCTCAGATCCTCAACCACTTCGCAGCACAACACATGTTTGCATGATTGCTTTCTGTGTAGTGATCAGCTGTTAACATGCAGCCAGGAAAAGACAGAGGGACAGTTTGTTCAGCAGAGGCTGTTATCAGCGTGATGTGGAGGACAGGATGAGGCTGTGAGGATTCGTCCTCAGGGCCTGAAAACAGAGAACAGCTCATTGTTGAGTTATGTACAGTTAACTCCTCTATGAAAAATCACTTCTGCATGTTTCACAAGTTGATCACTGTATTTGCATTCAAAGCTCTGCCACTCTGAGAAATATTATTTTAGCCTTTCAGTTTCATTTTGAAAGTAGTTTTTTTGTCTCAGTTGTAAAATTGCTGCGCTAACAAACAAAAGCTTACGTACAAAAATGTCCATTCATTCAGTTTATTCTATCCATCAATTCTATTGTTCTTTAACACCCATTCACTAACTCATCATCTGTCGATAAAGACATCTATACATCAAACTTTTCATCCATCCATCCGTCTTTTTGACCACTAATCCACCTTTTCCTTGTGTCCTTCCATCAATCCACACAACTGTCCATCTATTCATATTTTCATCCATCCATCCATCCATCCATCCATCCATTCATCCATTCATCTGCACATCCATATTATTACATGGGTCCATCCTTTCATACATATATATTTTTATCCACCCATCTGTCCTTTTATATTTCTATCCATCCATCCACTTCTCTATCAATTCATCCATATTCCTATCAATCTATCCATCTTTCCATCTATCTATCCTTGTCTTTCATTCGTCCATTTGCCCATTCATTCATCCATTCATCTTTGATCCTTTACTCTCTCCATTCATCAGTCTATCCATACATATTTCCATCCATCCATCCATCTATCCATTCTTCTGCCCATCCATTTATCATTCCATTATTCCATCCATTCATACATATCTTTATTTACCAGTATGTCCTTTTATCTTTCTATCCATCAACTTCTTTATCAATTCATCCACATTTCTATCAATCTATCCATCTTTCCATTGTGTATTTATTTTTACATTTGTCCATCATCCATCCATTCATCTTTTGATCCTTTACTCTTTCCTCCATCAGTCCATCCATACATACTTCCATCCAACCATCTGTCCATTCATCCATCCATACATTCTTCTGCCCATCCATCAGTCCATTAGTCCATCCATTCATACATCTTTTTATCCATCCATCTGTCCTTTTATCTTTCCATCCATCCATTTCACTATCAATTCATCCATATTCCTATCAATCTTTCCATCTTTCCATCTATCTGTCCTTGTCTTTCATTTGTCCATTTGCCCATTCATCCATCCATTCATCTTTGATCCTTTACTCCCTCCATCCATCAGTCCATCCAACCATCTGTCCATTCTTCTACCCATCCATTTATCAACCCATTCATACATCTTTTCATCCATCCATTTGTCCTTTTATCTTTCCATCCATCCATTTCACTATCAATTTATCCATCTTTTTATCCATCCTTGTCTATCAATTTGTCCATTTGTCCATCATCCATCTGTCCATCCATATTTCTATCAATCCGCTCACCCATCCAACTGCCCATTGATCTGCGGATCTATTCCTCCATCCTTTATGTAATTATCATCAATCCATCCATCCACTGATCTGTCTTTTTATCTTTCTATTCATTTATCCATCCATTCATCCATATTTCAATCTATTAGCCCATTTTTCTTCCATTTGTCCACCTTTCCATCCATTTTTTGGCCATTTATCCAGCTATCAATCTGTCCATTTGTCCATCCATTCATCCATCTTTACATCTATGCATTCATCAATCCATCCATCTTTATATCATACTAGCCATCCATCTATCAATTCATTGGTTCCTTTATCCATCCATCTACCATCCTTTTATCTGCCCATCCAACCATACATCTGTTTGTCCATCTACCCATACTTTTACCATCCATACTTGGATTTATTTATCCATCCATCCATCCTTTCTTATTTGATTTAACATCCATTCATGTGTCTACCCATCCATTAATTTATCCATCCTTTTATCTATCCATCCATGTCCCTGTTTCTCTATTTTCTATTAATGGTATCAATTTATCTCATTTATAATGCATCATCCATCAAACTAATTATCTTTCTTTTCCTCCATCAGTCCTCTTTCTTCTTTCTCTGATAGGCCGAGCTTTAATGTCTCTGAATGTTGTTTGAAAGTTTATTGAAGGAATCTCTTATAAACAGACAAAGTAAGACGATGCGTTCTTTTCCTGAGTGTCTTCGAAAGCATCTTCATGGTCTAAAATATGAACCATATCAATAATTAAAGGAGAACAAATGTCCGAACATGTATCAGAGGATTTGTCCAGCAGTAAGTCTTTGAAATCAAGCTGCCGGTCCGTCAGACGGGATTAATGCGCCTGTTCAGGGCTTCAAGGCGCCTCTGCTAATGATCCATTCAGAGCCATGGGAGTCTTTCCCTGATACAAATAACTGTTATTTACTGCCTCATTACAAATGAAATCTATAACTGCAGGAACGGTGAGAAAGGAAAATAAAAAGCTCACATCACCGAGCACCTGCTTTCTGTTTGACTGCACAAAGTTATGAGTCGACCTTTGAGAAACCGAGGAGACGGTTTGACTTTCAACAAACTCAAACATAACCCCTGGATCAGACACGTTACTAAACCAATGATGAGTATTTGAATTCCTGGTCATGAATGAGAAGAAAACTGATGTCATTCAGCGTATTTCACCATCCAGGATAAAAAGCATTCAGAGCACGATTCACTTTAAAGCATTCCCTAAAAAATGACTCTCGTGTGAGCAGACACAAGCAACAACTCTGCCAACAAAGCTCTCCTCCTCTGCTGTGTCTGTCTCCTGTGTCTACCCACACACACACACACACACACACACACACACACACTCACAGACTCATAAACACACAGACAATGGCTGTTATCTATGAGTGTCAAGTGGCCGCTTCTTGAGTCCATCGTGCCACACTCAGGCTTTATCTGCTCAGACGCCAGAGCTCGGTCTGTTCATCTCCATCCTTCTCCCTCCTCTGACTTCCTCAACTATCAGACCCCTTTTAAAAAGCTTTCTATCTTTATTTTACCCACCACTTACATGGGTGGAGAAGGGGGACCATGGCCCCAGGGTCCTAAAAACTGAGTCTAAATAAAGAACTGGGGCCTGAATCCATCAATAAAATCCATTGAGCTTTATTTCTAAGGTAAAATATGATTGCTTCAGTCTTGGATTACTCATCCTTCAAGATTTATACATAACCCAGTCCCTAATCCGGCTTAACAGGATTCATAATTTGCTTTTATAGACATGAGTCACACTACAAACAACATGCATGTGCGTAAAAACTGTGGCATGTTTGTTGCATGATTTCCGTAACCCAAGGGAGGAGAAGATGCTTTCACAGATACACCCAGCGATCATTTCAAGGGTTGGTTCATTGTTTTCTGTTTTGATAATTAAGTTGTTAGGTCAATTCATTTTGTTTGCCCAAAGCAAAAAAAGAATGTCCTCAAAGAGACATGGGTTATTGTTTTGTTGTCATACTGCAAAAAACTGAAATCTCAGAAAGTGTTTATGTCTTATCCTATGGAAGAAAATGTCTTTTTAGATCCTTCCAGTCCAGAAAAGTGTTATTTCAAGATATTAAAAGACAAAAATAATGTCTGAGTTGCCAGTGATGGGTAAAAAAAAATCAGCCAGTGGGGTGAATACAACAAACTTTTTTCTAACCCCATTGGCAGATTTTTTCTTCATTACAAGTAATTCAGACGTCATTTTTATCTTTAAATAATTTGAAACAAGATTTTCCGGACTTGTCTGGTAGATGAGGCTCATACTAAGTCTAAAAAGACATTTTTTTGTAATAAAAGACATAAAAACTTGCTCAGATGTCAGTTTTTTTGCAATGCACTTTGGGAATTTGTCGCCCCATGTCCAACAGGCAGAGGAACCATTTATGTTGTATGCTTGAAAAAGTGCCACAGTGTTTTTCTAACAACAAATTAAAGAGACTTTTCTCTGCATTATCTGTACATACGCTGACATGATTTGCTTGATCAACTTACCGATGCAAAGAAAGTTGAAGCTGAAAAAATACATTTTCAGCCTGAACTCTTCCATCATTAGTGGGAGTTGGATGTCTTGGTCATACACGCTATTTATAAAAACATTTCTGTGTGCAAAACAACTCCCTTGAACTCAGTAGATTAGGTCACACTCAACTGGAAATGAGTCAGACAAATCCACGGGTCACTGCAGGCCAAGGATGCAACAAATGCATCATTTACTTTCCTTGCTGCTGCAGAAATCTTTAGACAGTCTCATTTCCGAAAATCCAGACACAAACAGGGTAATGATGAGTTCTAATGGCAAACCACAAGGAGAGTCAAGCAGTTATCTCCTGTTGTGGTGTAACTGGTGCTGTAACACAGACCAGCAGCACTGACTGGGTATGAAAGAGTGTTTGGAGTTAGGATTCAGAAATGGAAGATGAGGATGAATTTGTAGCAGTCATTCCACTTTGAAACTGGATTTTTATTTAAAGGGACTGAGAGGACTTTCTAAGTGATCTTGAAAAAGTCTTGATCATAATCCACAATTTAAAATGAGATTATCAGAGTCAAAATAAGTGGTTTCTGAATACTAATTCTGAGCTTCCCATCAGGTCTGACAGGACCGGATTGATTTACGGCAAATTGAAGTCTCTATGAAAACACTACACCTGACAAAGTTAAGGAGTGTAAAGAGAGACCTGTGTTCATCTCAGCTGAAAACGATTCCTTGGATTTATTTAGTCGTAATCGTGGACATTGAAGCTGGACTGTTAGACAGGAAAGGGACAGAAGAGCAGAAGAAAGCTAAACAGGAGAGAGATAGAGCACAGGCTAAAGACTAAAACTTGAGTTAAGCTGTTTGTGCTAATGTTCATCCCAACCTACACGTAGCAGTTATTCTAAAGTCGTTGGTTCAAACCTGAGAGTCTATCAATGAAATGAAGAGTGAGGTTACGGTTGATCCTATTGGTGAGGTTGGAGTTGGTAGATGAGCACAGGTAGGACAGAACCAGGATTCACTAACGATACATGTTACAGACATGTCTCAGAGCACTGAGCTGTGATTACCCCTAAGTGTAGCCGGCTGCTAAACTATGGTGCAAACTCACTAAGTTCAAGAAGATCTGATCTACTGTCACCGTCTATCACAAGGTCTTATTCACAAGTTAATGGAGAACCGGGCCAGAGATTGTCGGACGGATCAGGGCGGCCTCAGCAGTGATGCAGACGCTATACTGGTCTGTTGTGGTGAAGGGGGACCTGAGTCAGAAAGCAAGGCTCTCAATCTACCAGTCAATCTACGTTCCAACCCCAAACTATGGTCACGAGCTGTGAGTAGTGACCGAAAGAACAAGAATGCAAATATGTCTGCTGAAATGAGCTTTTTCTGCAGGGTGTACGGTCTCAGCCTCAGAGCTCGAACAACTGGGGGGGGGGCGCTGCTTCCTTGCATCAAGAGGAGCCAGATGAGGTGGTTTGGGCATCTGGGAGAGAACCTGGGGTAGACCCAGAGGAGCTGGCGGAAGTGACCAGAGACAGGTATGACTGGTCCTCGCTGATGACATTTCTGCCCCTGAGACCTTGGCGTGGAAAAGCTGTTGAAGATGGATGGGTGGATGTATGCTGCATGTTTTTTTGGGTCCATAAAGAGACTAGTTTGATCTGGCCTTCCTCACTCTAATTTGCCAGAACTTCAAACTTTTGTGTGATGCTTTTGCAGGTGCTTGTGTCGATATGCAGTCACTTCTTACACCTTTGGAAGGAACTTACAAGGCCTTATCTTTAAACATCAGAGCCCAAAGCTCTCACTAAGAATCTTGTGGCTGAATGAGATAAAATTCCTGGAGTGAGGAAGCAAAAGTGGAAAAAAACAAGAGTGAGTTGTCTCAAAGGCAACATTTTTGGCCTGAGATGTTGAAAAAGCATCATTAGGTGCAGCATGTTGTAACTCTCCATTGACTAGAGGCCATGAAGTGTCTATTTTAGCTCCTTAGATGAGATAATTCCCCGTACACCCCTAAGAAAACCAGACAACCGAGATGAAAATGTGCAAATCCTCGCTCAGAATGCGAATACGACAGAAGGTGTAAAAATTTCCACGCAGCTTTAATGTTAAAGGAGCAGGCAGAGTGTCAGATGGAGTTACAGAGAGCTCCTGACAGATTCTGGCTCAGTGGGATTCCCTCCGCCCCTCCACCCGGCATCAGCGGCTCCTACATTTATTGCCTTTGTAAGCATTTTTCCCACACATTTTTATCCCACGGACGCTTGATCTGCATGTCAATGGTGATGTTTGCCGCCCTTTCAGAGGCAGAGAGGCAGTCCATCGGTGTGTAACATCACCTATGTGCTGCAAATGTGATGATCTATACTCCACAACGAGGATGTGGTGGAGGATGTCTACCATGAATAAATGTGATAGTCGTCGGCATAGAGTGTGATAATGACTCGAGCTGTTGGTCTTTTTCGGTAAACCTTGATGATGTTCAGGTGGGATGTGATGAACATAGAGGCTGAGAGAAATACAAATGAAACCACAAAGAAGGAGAAGATGTTGCCGGGGATGTAATACCTACATAAAAATATCCATTATGTCTGTAAACAGAGCGTTACTGTGTGCAACAACAGACATTTGTCCATATGGAGAGACGGTAAAGACATCCTGCTCAGCTCTGCAGCTGCTCAGCCAATGACTGGCAGCATCAGTGAGAAAACTGTACGGTGAGCTGATTTAAAGGCACTTTCACACACTCTTTCTCAAATACAGACATGCCGACACACACACACCACACACACCCTTCCCCCAACCTCTTCTAACTCCCCCGAGAAGAGTGCACAGCTCAGCCCACTCAAGTCTGAACAAATTCAGTGGGTGTTTGTGAAGGGATCAAACCAGCCACGGCACAACAGAAAAGCATGGTTTACAAGTGTCAGACGCCTCTTTCCACTCACCGCCTCCGAGTCTTCAAATCCATGAAGGTACAAGTTATCGTACATGGAGGAGTGAGAATCCAAAAAGCAGCTCTTTGGTGCAAAATGGGCAGAAACGGCAGATGATCAACCTGTTCCAGAGAGGATGAATGATGGTGAGGCGGGCAGGGGAACGACAGAGCCCACCAGCACTCTCTTTCTCCACATGAAGGTAGAGCACAGAGCAGCCAGATCTCAGCAGAGCAGCCAGATAGGAGAAAAATGAAAGGTGTGGCCCTTTGTTTTCCTGATGCTGAATTGGATATTATTGCCCCCGAGCCGACTGACTGTTGGTTCCCATTATAAAGCAGCCTGGTTGTCCCCAGAGGCAGAGCAGACCTGGCATTTCATCTGCCTTCCAAGCTCAGATCACACAAGCCAATCCCTTCCTCCAGCACTGGCTGATGACAGAGGTGGAGTGCTGCCTGCTGATTGGCTGGTCTTCGCTCCAGTCAATAGTACTCAATAAGGAAGAGGCAGAGGAGAGAGAGAGATCTGTAGCTTGTGAGCGGGGTTAACCAGCAGACTGAGTGTTGTCTCTGTGTAGATGTGTGTGTGTTGGAGCTGAACCTTAACAGCCATTAGCACAGGGCGACATATAATTTACAAACCCCGTAAAGGTGAACAGCTGAGTGATGATTCAGGAGCAGACCTGATGCTGCGGAGCCGACACGCTGTCACAACAAGAGGTCAAGTCTTTCCAGCTCTGTAAATGAACTGTGAACACAGAGTCTATGTAGAAATGATGAAGTCAGGAGGAGAAATCAGAGACTGTGAAAAGTCCACTTCTTGGATTCAAGAAGAAATCTTTGTCTTTTTCTGGACAAAGAGTTCAGTGGTTCATTAAAATCTTACTGATAATGCAGTTTGAGTTTGGCCTCTACTGAGAAGATTCAAACAGACTTTTCTTCAGCAAAACATACAGATAATTTCCTTCCTGAAGACATTGCAATCTTTTTTGATGTATTTTAAAAGTACCAAAAAGTCGCCCCAAAAATCTGAAATCTGTTCTCCCTGCAACCTTTGACCCTGCATCTCAGTCCCATTACTTTAATCAAAAGTTCAGCCCGACTGACCTCATTAAAATCATGGTTTTAAAAGTGATTATAGTCAGTTTTGCAGATAAACTTCTTATTTTCAGAGTTATTTTGTGAAACAAAGTGCAGCAGCAAACACACCTCAAACATTAATGGTCCCAGCTTGTTGTTTCTTATTTGGAACAATTACAAATAACGTACAATTGGACATTTAATCCAATGTATTTACTCTAAATTAGACGATTAAAACATTTTAAATGTGAGTCCATATATTGATAGCATAATTGCCTAGGTAATGTGTCATAAACATTCAAATTATTATTTTGTGAGCATCATTGTATGATTTCTAGACTCAAAAAAAAAGCTAACAATAATAATGTAGGCAATGAAAATGTACAATTATAAAGTGTATTAAAAAAATGGTAAATGTCAATAAAAATGCTTTTCTCTTCTTTTCTGGAAACTTTATGTATTACTTGGGCAATTGTGCTATTAGGCCAAAGATATTGAAACTCATTTCATTAATTTAACTGTTTTCACCATTTTCTTTTATCCTTTTGCACAAGTGATTGTCTATAATGATAAAAATAATAAACTTTTTTTTAAACAAGTGCTTCTCTCCACACTTAAGGACACTTCGTAGAGTGATTAAAATGTATAAATAACAGAAGAGAGGAAGAAAAGAGGAAAAATGTAGCTTAGAAAAGTTGTAGAAAGTCACTATTTATAAATATAATACAATACAGTCTTTATGAAAGAAAAAAATGATAAAATAATGTTTCAAAAGCCTTATTGGCATCTGGAATTCAAAGAAGGCAAAAATAATTAATTCAAAATCAAAGTATTTTTTATCATTTATGGTGATTTGATATTTGTAGTTCACAAAAGGTAATCATTGTTTCCCTCAAAGCTCAAAGTATTATTTAACAAAAATGTATAAATAATCTGCTGTAACCCCAGATTTGTTTTGCTTTGTTAACCAAGTCAACTCAGAGATATTGAAGTGTTTGCTTCAGCTGATCCTCTGCACATAGAAGAGTAACAGCGCCCTCTCCTGGCACAAAGTGTAATAGCAGATGCACCTGCTGCTCCTGTCAGATTAATTCTCTCCATCAAAACCTGAAAGAGCCTGTTTCTCCTCCTCTCAACAAAAAAGCTTCTCTTTCATCGGTCAGATATCATCATTAGAGGTGAAATATCAAAGAGCTGAGACTCTGACATTGACTTGTGTCTGCAGCACCTTTCACACAGCTCTCCACGACTGAGAAAGATAAAGAAGCCTTACAGAATAAAAGCGTCAACATCAAACTCTTCACAAAGGCTGCAGATATATAACGCCACAGATAAATAGATGTATGTGCTTTGTTATTCTTCTAACTTGAGTTTGAAGATGGACTAATCCACCGAGCAAACACAGGGGAGGAGAGAAATGAGAAAGCACTGATGTGTTGTGTCCTCTTTATCTTTGCAGACGGTCTCCAGGAGATGCATACTTATTAAAAGTTGCTGGCAGACGATAGCATTATGCCAGTGTTGCACAGAGAGTTGTGACCGGGCCACGTTAAGTCATTCACAAATGAAAGTCTGCTGAGTTGAGACATGTGACCTATATAGGAGGGATTAGCAGCATGAGGAAGGCTCTTCTTATCACTTTGCAGGCTGTGCGCTGAAAAATTGGGTTGAAGGGACGTCTCTGTGTAGTGCATTATGATTCAGACATAACATTTAATTTCTGGGAGAAAGCTGTAAAATCACAAGCTGTGCCTTCCTCAATATGGAATAATTTTATTAATTTATACTTCACATTTCAGACAGTCGGGGATTAAGCGCAGTGACCCTGGTGGTGAATGTGACCGAAGAATTCTTTTCATTTTAGGGGTTTAGAAGGAGGTGAAGATGAGGTCTTTGTTCAGAGCCGCAGCTCTGCCAAAACTGAAGAGTCATTTTCTGCTCGGCCTCTACCGGAAGGACCATTAAAATGTTCAACAGTCCCTGCAGAACTCATTACTGTACAACATTAGCATTGCAAATAAAGATGGTTTCTCACTTCCACATGCTGCGTTTGAGAGGTGAGTGCTTTTTCTACCTTTAGGCATCACAATCTGTGTTAATATCTGAAAAACATGCAGCTTTAACCTTGTGGAGGAAACAAAGGGTCAAAAATGTGTTTGCAATGTTTGAAATCTCTTCTCTCGAATGGATTCTGGTTTTAAATATAGAAGAGTAACATCCAAACACTGCTGCAAAAGAGTTTCATTATATTCCCTCCATCCCTTACCTGAAATGTGCTTCTGCTTTTGCTTATAAGTTTTGATAACAGTTAAATATTGGAGGTGCAATAAGAATATATAGAGATATTAGGACAAAAAGCTACTGTTGTGCATGATAAGCCTGCTTCTCTTTTTGTCAAGCTTTTCTAAAAAAAAGAAAATCAATTTTCTTCCTTGTCTTTCAACTAGTGCATCTTGTGCTGTGACTTATTAAATACTACATGAAGTTTGTCCATTCTGTGCTGCTGTAGCACATGCCAATGAAAGTTGGAAGCCTCCTTGGACTACTTGTTCTGAGTCAACAAATTCAGATTTATTTTTTGCTGCACTGCACCTTTTCAGGTTTATTTACACTTGTTGTTATCCCAAGTGTTGGTTACTGCAACTCCATAAGAGTTTTTAGAGTGAATAACTCCAGATGTGTTGAGGGTTAAACAGATCAATAGTGGGTTGAAACTCAGGCTGCAGATGGTTTTTTGGGGGGGCTACGTTAAAATTTGGTACTTCTGTCACATTCTTATTAGATTTTGTCCCAGCATTTCAAATTTTAAGAAGTGCCCTGTTTTAGAAATCAGGTTATGTAAATGTGAAAAAAAAAAAAATCCCAGTAAATGTTTGTGATCTATCCTTTTTTATAAAAGTACAAAAATCTGCACCTCTTTAAGTGCAGCACATCTTAAAAACATAATGTTTTGTGTTGCTTGTTGCAGCAGATCTGCTTTTGAAATTAATGTGTGTTTTCAAACAAGTTTTTTGAAAGTCAAGGAGCAGTGGTGTGCACAAAGGGGGCAAGGTCGAGGGGGCTGGTGGGCCTTTGTTGCCCAGTTGTTGAAAAAAGCTCATGCTAAAGTGTCCTCTTTGAATACAAATGTGTGCTTAGGTGCCCTCTTTGGAGCCAAAACACATGGTAAAGTACACTACTAGGCAACAAAATACACCTAAGAGCAAGCTCAGGTGCCAAAACAAGCCCTAAAGTGTCCTCTTTTTCACCAAATGGGTGCCAAAGTGCTCTGCTTGGTGCCACACTCACACAGGAGTGCCATCTTGGGAGTCAAAATAAAAAGCCAAAGTGCCGTCCTGGTTTGTACCACACTTATGTGCCACTTTTGGCTGTTTTTGCATGATAGACTGCCCTCTTGGGAGCTAAAACAGATGCTTAAGTGGTTGGTGAACCACACTACTCTGCCCATTTGTCAGCTTAAAACATGCTAAAGTGCCTTTGTAGGAGCCAAAACACACACTACAGTGCACTCTTTCAGCTATAACATGTGCTTAAGAGCGCTCATGGGCACCTAAATACACTTGAGTGCCCACATGGGAGCCAAAACACATGCTAAAGTGCCCCTTTGGGAGCCATAACATGCACTATATACGCCTTTTTTCATTCTTCAAAATGCATGCCGCTGGAGCAGAGAATAACTTGGTTAAGTTTTAAACACTTTGGACCAAAATCTGAAGAAAAATGTCTTATTTTTTCTTCACTTCAAGGTGCAAACTTCTTGAAAAGATTATGTAAGCGTTTGACATTCCTCTATGTTCACAGAAACACTTTCCAATGAAATCGTGTCTGGCACCTCAGTGCACAATGATTTCCTCTCTTTTCCCTTTCATTTAACTGAAGTGAGTTCTTATTGTTCGATGCACATGCTATCCTCCTTTCTCTTCTTTTAGTGGCTAATTGCCCGTTACCTCCACCAACTGTCAGCACAGACTGCAAACACTTACAAATGCATTCAAAAAGAGCCCACAAGATATCTCTTCAGACTGTTTTTTTAACAACTCATATGCACAGTGATGAAAGCAGCAGCGTGCATGTGATGAGGATTAAAAGGCAAACCAACCAGGGCTTAATCATTGCGGGCAAACACTGGGATTTCAACATTGGGAACATAAAAACCCTTCCTCCACAGCTGCGTTAAGTCCTGTTTCACTACAGCGTACTGCCTCAAACTGCTCATAGGATGTGTTGCAGATGGAGAAATATTAGAGCACAAAAGCATTACATTAACTCTCCAGGTCGACAAAAAACGACGTTATGAAAAGTTGCTCCGCAGCCGCTCTGCTTTATCCCAGAAAGCAAACATCTGTTGAGTTTTTTTCTGATACCATGGAGCTCAGAGGTTGACTGGGAAAGTGTTCAAGCATCCACAAACCAACCACGCATCATAAACATCTGTCCGTGCAGATATTCATCTCACCATCTGGGAGAATCAGCACCTTTCTGTGACAGATCTGTGGGTATCAGGATGTCACGCGGTGACTCACACTGATCGACTAAATCTTCTCCAATACATCCTGTACTTCTGCTTTAATATCAGCTCAGTCTAATCTAATCAAAAACCACAGTTTCTAACCATTACCGTAAGTGTTTTCTGTGATCTTTTCCCTTTTTTTGACCTTATTTCCATGTGAATCGTCTGATCTGTGCGGAGTCACGGCACACGCTCATCCTCACTTAACCCGAATACTTAAAGTCAATCTGCAGCTGTGAATCCTCAGCCCTCCCCATGACAGAAAACTTCATTTAGCGTGGTTAACCTACACTCTCACTCCCCTCAGCTTCTTCCTCTCCACCAGATCTGGAGACTTGTGGTCCCCAAACAAAAGGATGACATCACGGTCTTTTGTGCGGTCTCTGATTTCTGAGCGTGCTCTTCTGACAGATTTTCAGTGGGTGAACTCCGTTAGCAATACTTGAATCATAATCCGATGACAGTTGCGGGGTTGTGTGACATTCGCTGCCAGCAGGGTCAATCAAATATCAAACCACACCCACACAGTCCTGGAGAGGCTCATTGTTTGAGCGCCATGTTGAGAAAAACTTATCTCAATGATTCCTCTCGCTGTTACATCAAAATTTAACTCTGTAGAGAAATATATGAGGTGACATGTCTTTGGTTGCAGCAAGGTTTGAGGCCATAAAAGGCTCATTGGAGGCAGAGCTGCGGGAAAAGATGAAGACTTGTCATCTCCGTGAAAGGACCTCTTGTGGAGTGAATTTTCAAAACCTTTTGCTTCTTTAAAAGCAGCTTTTCATGCGAGAATTTCCAGTGAAAGGATCATACTTTCTGCTGAAAAGAAAGAGGAGGAGGAGGTTTCCTGCTAATCAACCTTCTGCGCCTGACCCCTGTTGTTGATGGGCGGCTGTTACTATGGATACACGAGTGAATCAAACAGAGCCCACTGCTCCTCTTCTCACCTGATGACGATCACACCGGGGATGACACAAACCACAGCGGGGGTGTTAAAGAAATCTGCGAGCATGAGCGAGAGATTCATGTATACATTTCTTTGTCCTCCTGATTCTTTGTTCCCTCTTTCATGTTCAGGCCTTCGTTTCATTGAATCCGCTCTTTCATTCAGATACTGACGAGCAGGCGGTCGGACGTGCTGTGCAACTTGTTAGATTTTAAAATACGGAGCCATCAGGAAGTCTGAGCGGCTGTGCTATTTTTAAGAACGCTCCATCATCTGGAGATTCGCTCTGTTGTTAAACTGTCAATAGTAACAGATTGTATTGTTCCTCCCACATCAGAGGGGGAACCATTCATCACTCCCCATGACTCTCTACTTCATGCAGTGTGTGTTTACATGAGTGTGTAAGGTTAAAGGACCAGGATCTAGAGTTTTACATGCATTATAAAAGAAGAGAACTGCATCCTAAGTAGGGCTGAAATATATGTTGTTACCATATCGGTATAGAGGTATGAAAATTCCCCGGCTCACCCTGCATGTAAAGCTCAGACAGTCACATGATTATTGGTGATTTTCTGTTAATGTTGATGACTGACAGTGAGCTCTTATAAATTAACCCCACTTTCCACATCCTGTTATATTATAATGCTTTTATTTTTCTGAAAAAATGCTGATTTTTCTCTTATCCTAGAGTCATATTGTATTGTATCACTATCAAGAAATCTGGCCTTAATATCCAGATATGAAATTTTGTCCATATTGTCCAGTCCTAACCCTTAAAGTGGGATAAGAAATCAATTCACGAAAACATTAGGATTTTTTTGTTTTACAAATTTGAAGTCAGTTTCTTTTTGTAAAAAAAATTGATCCATTTTTCCAAATGCTCAATTTACTCTTGAAAAAAGGCTTTAGAAAAGAGAGTATTATTAATTCTGCTGAATTTATTGCTTCTGAATAAATCTTGAAAACATATACATACAAACAATGTAACGGCAGAATGCACATTATTTTATTATTTACTGTTTTTATTAAACTACCACTATGCACCTTTTGTTAAACTACAGTACCTCATTTAATATCTGCACCACTGCACTATAATCATATTTTTTTAGCCTGTCAATATTAGTCTTGACTATTGCTATTCCTTTGTGTTTAAAGTTGTTGATAATATTCTATATGCAAATTTTTTTATTATTATTATTTTCCCTTTTATGCCTTTTACTATTACCTTGTACAAGAGAGCACAATATACCAAAACAAATTCCTTGTATGTTCAAGCAAACCTGGCCATTAGAGTTGATTCTGATTCTGATTCTGATTCTGAAAAAACTGACCTGTGATGTGAATTTTCTGGGGAAACGTACTCCTGATTTAGTCTTTAAATGCAATCATCATTTAACTTTTGTTACTGGTTTCAGAAAAGTGAATTCAAAACCATAAAAATCTGAAGAAAAAGCATCATATCATATCTATTCAACCCTTTATCATATCAGATTATATCAAATTATACAGTATCATACAGCATCATATTGTATAATCAGAGCGTCTTTCCATTAATCGTCCATTTTTGCTGTTGTTGATTTTTGTTTTACTGAACTGGTAGTATAGTAGTAGTTACAGGAACTTTTATTTCTTGAAACTACTTATCCAGGAGCTATCAGATTATCCACTGCTGACCTAAATTCCACTGGGATCGGATGTCCCGTGAATAAATAAAAATAAAAATAATTGCAATACATCGCCTGACCAGTAGAGTGCAGTATTCAGCGACGATCACTGCAGACTGACTGATTTCATTAATTGACACTTGAAAGGAGACAAGTGTGAGGGGCAAAGCTGTTTCAGAAAGCATGAAAATGTCTAAATCTGGCTCCATCGGAACATAAACACACCGTTCGTGAGCGCTCACACTTCGTCTACACTCGAACACAAACACTGACCTACATAACGCTGCTTCCACAGATTTACCCACCTGACTCTATCATTAATCACATCTGGACGTTTCGACTTCAGAAGCTGTCGTATGTTTTTGTCCGTTCCTCCCCATGACCTGATTTCTCCTTATTTGACGCTAAAGTGAGTCTCCAGAGAACTGCAGGCGCATGATGGAGGAGGTCAGGTGTGGGGAGTGTTTGAAAGGAGCAGAGAGGAGGAGGGGGATGAGGGAGGGGGGTCAAGGTCTGATGATAAACTCTCCCCGTGCTCCTGATTGTCCTCCCTCCCTCTGTGACTCGTTAGCTACATGTCGACACTTATTCCTTGACAGTAATGAATTACAAAAAAAGACTTCTCACAGGAAACCGATTTAAGTGTTTTACTGTGGCGTGTGTAGAGGAGGAGGTAGTAACAGAGCTCCAGTCCAACAGCCTGTGCCTGATCTGTATTTATGAATAAAACATGGATGTTTGATGCTTCACGAGCAGCTGAGTGGGCTGAAGTCCCGCGCGGATACAAATCAAGGTCATCGATTCCTTCTTCTTTGTACAGTAAAGGCCAAAAACTTGGCAGATGTCAAAGTCTTTTGCTCGTGTTTTCCTCTGAGTTTGTGTCTGGATTTATGGGTGAAACTAAAACTCCAACATGAACATTTTGATAGAGCGATGCTTCAAGACCTCCATCTAACTCACAACACACAGCAAAACTCTGTATCTTACCAAGTTTATTCTTCTAATTTCCTGTCAAAATATCTAATCACACTTAAAACAAGACCAAGTTACCTAAAGGGAAACATTTCAGTCAGATATTTAAACTTGTTTCTAGATGGATCATCTTGAATTTCTTGTTCAGTGAAACATTCTTAAAAATATCTTGATTTAAGTCATTCTTCAGTTGAAACAAGCTTTTACTACTTGCTTTAAATTTTTTATGCTGCGTTATTTGTTTAAGATAAATCATCTTGTATTGAGAAATACTCTCACCTTGAATTAAGAAAACAAATATACATATAAATCTGCAGCTCATTATGAGACAAAACTTTTTAATACAAGAAAATATGGATAAAATGAGTCTTCCAACTATTTTCAACTTCCTTATCTAGCAACACTTAAATCTAATGTCTTATTTTAAGATTTTCACCAAGAGAATTTTCACTTCTACCATTGGCAGATTTTTGCTTATTACAAGCAAAAATATCTTTTATTGATTTTTAAACTTATTTTTAGAGTGGTTTTTTTCCAGTGTATCAAAATGTCATGATAATAGCACTAACATCTACTTAATTAAAGAATATTTTCCAACGTATTAGGAAAAGATTTCTCATATTTTGTATTCGTATCAAGAAAAATGCACTTGATATTGGTGAAAATACACTGATTTTGAGGTATTTTTGTGTTTATTGAGGTTACATATTTTACCTGTTTTGGAAAGTCTTGACAAGACTAATCTTCTTCTTCTGTTGGAAGATTATTTTGCTTAGTTTAAGTTAAATGCCTCCAATTTTTGTACATTTTTTCTTGTTTTTGAAGCCTGGCTTTTTGCAGTGCATGAGTTTCTTTCAAGATCAGAGTCCTCTCTTGAAATCTAAGCAAGTCTTTACATATTATTTTTAGTAAAACAACAAGTTTTTCGACTTGATCTAAGCCACATTCATCAGACTAGTCCAAGAAAATGTCTTATTCCAAGTTATTTACAGACAAAATTGATGTTTGAATGACTATTCTAATCTCATGAAACTTGATGAGCAAATTTTTCTTACTCCATTGGCAGATTATTATGACTTGTTAAAAGAAATTCAGACATCATTTTTGTCCTTAAATATCTTGAGATAAGAAAATTTTCTGGACTTGTCAGTTGAATGTGGCTCATATTGAGCAAAAAAAGACAATTTTTGCAGAAAAAGTAGGAAGCACTTCACTTCACAGGTCCACAAATTGCATTGGAATTAGGTGACAATTAGATGATTTTCTTTTTTTTTATCTATTTAAACTTCTCCCCAATTTCACTGCAATCAGGTGAAAATGAGCGTGTAACTTCTTCAAAATAATACTTATATATATAAATAATGCTAATAATGCTAATAATAATTTATTTATTTGACATTTCCTCTGAATTTCAAGGTAAGTAGGGAACAATTAGTCAATTCTGATGAAATTTGCAGACCTGTAAAGTAAAGTGTGACCAAAAATAAGACAAAAAAACACTTGCTTAGATTTCAGTTTTTGCAGTGCACCATTTATTGAGCGCACTGAGATTTGATCCTTGAAATTGGGATTTCAATTGATCCACAAAAGTGAGTATGCTGCAGGGAATTAGGCCCCTGAGAGGTGACCTTTTTGACCTTGAGGTAAAATAATTCCTGCTGGTGTTTTTTTTGTGTCCTACCTGTCTGAGGATGAAGCTGGTGGAGGTGGTGCTGCCATCGGACCTCTTCAGCCGGCTTCGTCTAGAATAAGTCCCCCTGTTCGCCTGGAGGGAAAAAGAATGACATACATATAAATCCATCTTTATTCATCACTCTTTATTCATATTTCTCTGTTTTTCTCCAAGGGCACCTTCTCCCCATGAAACCCCATCACAACCAACATTCGTGGCCTCGAGGTTCACAGACTCTGTTTCTCTCCAGCTGCATCTCGTCCTTTAACACGACCTTCTTATTAAAAAAAAAAAAAAACAGACATTTTCCTGCGTTATAGACTGCTGTACAAAAACAATCCATTACACACTTCTTTAGCAGGAGCAGCACTGAGGTAACACCTCACCTGGTTTACAAGGAAGAAACGTCTTCTTAACGCTTAATGTGTTGCTCTGCCCTCCTGTGACATCAAAGAGCATCTTGGGTAAACCTGTTCATCTAGCCGCTAATTGCTTGGACTGCTTTTATTTGCAGCTGCATTCAACATCATCCCAAAACGACCGTAAAAAACATGATTAGATGACCAGCTAGTTTCCTAAAGCTGAAATCCTCACACTGGATTTTCTGAGTCCCATTTTTAGGAGCTTTAGAAAGTCTAACAGCGTCCTTATCAGCTGATTGAATCTCGACTCAGCAGCCAGAGAGCTGAATGTTAAAACTTTCCAGGATATTACTGCCACTATGTCAGCGTCTAGGCCTGAAAAAATGAACACTGCACCAAGAGGTGAAACAACATTATCTCAGATTTCTGTAGAATCATTTAAAAGTATTGCATCATAGGCCGTCTGCTGTTTTTCATGCATTTTTTTACAGACAAAACCATCTGTGCAGAATCTCCACTATTTTTACAGCTCATTCCTACATTATTACAGATTTCACTCAGTGAGTGCACTAAAGATGATCTGTTCTTACTTCCAATCTGAGTTATACTAACACAAGTCCATACATCGCTGCCATCATGCCGTGTCAGCATTTTCTTTTACCCTCACTTATCACTGAAGAAGAAGAAACTGTGCAGATTTCTTTTCACACATGCACAGACAGACTCCTCTGTGAACATGCACTAATAGGGAGCTGTCAGAGTGAAGGAGCGAACACACGGTTGAGTTCCCCAAGCGGTGGCGGGGTTCGGTGTCTCGCTCAGGGTCACCTTGGCGCTGCCCAAGAAACCTCTCAATCCAACGGCCAGTTTTCCCAAAACTTAGTCTGCAGCAGGACCTCGAATCAAAGACCCAAAGTCCCTACACACTGAGCTGCTGCTGCAAATCAAAATTACAGGTGCACTGCAATATTTTTCATCATCTTTCGACTGTCATGATACTTACCATGCATGATTAGGAAAGACAAGAAACAACCTGTGCAACAAACCACACCATCTATCTCCAAAGGTTAAGAATTTTAATGCACTTTGTTAATTGAAGTCATATCTTTCATCCTTTTATTCCTTCTGTGCCACTTCTATCTTTATCACTTCATTACCTTTAAATTTGTGTCTCTCTTTGAGCTCATTAACAGCTGATTATACCCTGTTTGGGATCAGAAAATTCTCGTTTCATCTACTTTTCTTCCTTTGTTGGATGTCGCATGGTGATGTACAGTATATGAGCGCCTCTGTTAAATGTTTACAGTCATTGGACACTGTGTACTGTTGTGTGTTGAGATTTATAACATAGCGTAGACTCTTCGCTCATCGCTGTGACCCTATTGATCATCTTTGAAGCTGCACAGACAGATTCACTGGTTGAAGTTTATTGATAAAGCTCTTCTCAGGTTGGTGCCTTTTTATGTCTGTTCTTATCTTCAAAGAACCAAAAGTCACTTTCCTTTGCGTTCCCGTGAGGTCTTTAAACTGTCTCTTCCTTGTTTTTCAGACTGAGCTCGGGAAAAGAGAGTTTAATATCCTGGAACAATCTACAAAATGACTTGAAAATGATGGATCTTATTTCTTACTTGAAGCCTTCAGCACAATCTCAAGAGATGAAATATTCAAGACAGTTAAACAGTGCCTGTGTTTCTGGTTTGTAATCTGTGAGCAACATCCTGAATAAAGAGAGAAACATCAGTAAATCAATGTACATATCGTAAACTGTTGTTTTCTGTTTACTTATTGTCGTAAACTGTCTTGTTGATGAATATACGACTTTTCCTGACATGTGCTCTCGAGGCCAGGTCACCTTTACAAAAGAGATGCTGATCTCAATGGGTTATTTACCTGGTTAAATAAAGGTTACGTAAAAAGCATCTCATTTTATCCTACTGTGATGTGTAATTTTACATAGATTTTCACTAAAGTTTGTGTAACCAAGTGATTATATAATGCAGAGTTTCCTCATTAATGTCTTGTATTTATGCTATTTCGGTTCTATTTAAAAACAAATAGACATTTAAAGGTGAAACAAAGATGCTTTCGAAATATTCTGCTCATATTTTGAACTATTTTGTAGATATTTGACTCTTCTAATGATAGAGAGGGATCAAGAAACGATATATAATGTGTCCACATTTCATGCTTATATACAAATTTATAGGTAATTTATTTGATTAAGTGAGTGAAAAATAATGTCACCGATTCAGCTCACTATGAGCAACACAAGGTTTTCATCTTGTTACTGGAAACATTGGTACAATTGTCTTTTTGTGTCTTAATTAATGACAATCAGTGTTGTCATCTCACTCTCTTTCTTTTTTTGTGCATGTTTTTCATGTATTTATATGGACATATGAGTCTGGAATATAAAGTATAAAGTAAAGTATTAATTTGTAATGAAATAACAACATGGAAAGAATAAAGTTGCATAAAAAAAGAAAAGAACTGACTATGCATATTCACAATGGACACTTCTCATTTATTATTAATTGTTTTTTGGGCTGCTGTGTGAAGCACTGCACATGTTTTTACTCTTTGGAAACTGTAAAACTATCCTGGATAATAAACACAACAGTGCACTTAAGGACAAAGACTGGTGCATTAGAGGAAGTCTTCAAATTAAAGCCTGCTCATCAATATCAACTCTGTGCAGAAAACTGCTCTAGAGCCAGAGATCTGTTTCCTCACAGGGCGAAAAAGAAAAAAGTGACCTCATACATCAGGAGTGAAGTTGTGTCAGATAATGCTGAATAATTAAGAGCCCATTTTAATTTCTCTCTGAATAAGTCAGATGCTCAGCATACTGCAGGACCTGAGCTGCTTCTTGATTAATGATTCCTCTGGGGTTCATTAGCACTGATGAAAAATCAAGCTTCACTCCAACTGGGAGCAGAGACAGGAGTTGGGAGACAGTGGGAGCAAGTGATGCTCATTTTGCAACAATTTCTGCAATATTAGAAAAAATTTATCCCATGCATTGCACACATTTTCTCATAAATATCATTATTCTGTGACTATATTTCTGCTTCAATTGTTTTTTAAGAGTTTAAAGCAGGAATAGAAAGATAAAAAGGAGCTTGCAGGATTTGTTTTCCTACCTGGAAGACTGGCTTCTGCATCCCCTCTCCTATCCCGTGTCGGGTGTAGATGTGCCGGGACATCTCAGCCAGTTCATCGGTCCAGGGCGGAGGCTGCCGCTCGGTGCCGCTCCACTGGAACTGCTGCGGGTCCGGGGGCGGACAGTGCACCGCTGACTCCAGCTTCGCTCCGGGTCCGACACAACAAAGAAGAAGAAGAAGAGGAAGAGGAGGAAGAGGAGGAAGAGAGAGTGTGAGGATGAGTCCTGCAGGCTGCGGTAGCTCTGCTGCTGCACGGACACAGCTCCAGCTTCAGCGCGTGAGCCAATATTAACCCTCCCCCTTCAGTCCCATCATCACTCAGGGCTTCAATGGTGCTGCGTTCAGGGACGGCGCAGAAAATCAGAATTTAAGCTTTTAATGGGATGCACATGACGTATTAATGGATTTAACATCTTGGAACCATCTCAAACATACGAAAGAGGATTAGGGCCACTGAAAAAAATTGAGTCCAATGATTTTTTTTAAATAGTTTCTTCTAAGGAAAAAAAAATCAGATTTATTTTTTCATTTAAAAATTTTTTTGGACCTTGTTTTTTTTTTCCCCAGTGGCCCTAATCCTCACCCATACAAGTTTAAACTGCAGTAAAAATCTGAATAAATTGTTCACATGATGATGAAAAAATTTATATTCACTACAGTTTTTTGTTTGTTTGTTTGTTTCTCTGCTAAAAGAGTCAGAATTCTGAAGATAGAAATCTGAAATTTGATTTCAACCTCAGAATTTTGACCTTTTTCATGAAGAAGGATTCATTAGACCTTAATTTTTTTTTTTTTAAGTGGCTCTAATCCTCACCCATACAAGTTTAAACTGCAGTAAAAATCTGAATAAACTGTTCACATGACGATGAAGAAATTTGTATTTACTACAGTCTTTTTGTTTTGTTTGTTTGTTTGTTTGTTTTTCTGCTAAAAGAGTCAGAAGAGTCAGAATTCTGAAGATAGAAATCAGAAATTTGACTTTAATCTCAGAATTTTGACCTTTTTCATGACGAAGAATTCATTGGACCTTAATTTTTTACTTTTTTAAGTGGCCCTAATCCTCACCCATACAATCTTAAACTGCAGTAAAATCTGATCATCTGCTAAAATGACAATGAAAAATTTTAGTCACTACATTATTTTGCTTGTTTTTTTCTTGAGAAAAGAGTCAGATTTCTGACCTTAAACTCAGAAATTTTACTTTCATCTCAGAATTTTGACTTTTTTCTTTTAAAACATTCACTGGACCTTAATTTATTTTTCCAGCGGCCCTAATCTTCACCCAAACAAGCTTAAACTGCAGTAAAAACCTGAATGAACTGCTCACATGACAATGAAAAATGTTATACCTGCTACAGTTTTGTTGGTGTTGTTGTTTGTTTGTTTTTCTGAAAAAAAAAGTCAGAATTCTAAGAAAAGAGTTAAAATTCTGACTCTAAACTCAGAAATTTGACTTTAATCTCTGAGTTTTGACTTTTTTCATTAAAATAAATTCATTGGACCTTAATTTTTTTTTCCAGTGGCCCCAATCCTCACATATAATCCTCACAAGCTTAAACTGCAGTAAAAATCTGAATGAACTACTCACATGGCATGAACAATTTTACATTCACTACAGTTTTTCTCAACTGTTCCTTGCAGAAAAAAAGGTTAAATTCTCACCTTGAAACTTTCATCTACATTTTTTTAAACATCTGATATTAACTTTTGACATTTTTTCTGTTAAATAAACTTACTTTTTTTGTCTCTTTCCCTAAATTAAGTCCACCCACTGAGAAATCCACTGTATATGCATGTATATGTGTATCTGTGTTAGATAATGTTAATGTGTGTGAATAAACCAAAATAAATCCAACATACAGAGAAAAGTTTACAGTAATTAAAATCATACAATTTTGTCTCACATTTCATCTTGAAAGTTTCTCAGCTACTTCTTTTGAATTACTTCAACTAAATTTGTTAACAAATTCTTAAGTAAACAGAGTCTGTTTCATGCTTTATTGATCAAATCCAGCTCAGTTCAACTATGACAACTGAAAGAATTTTATCCGCACTCCTTGCTTTTAATTAACTGATAACTATTTTTAAGTTTTATGGAATGACTTAATATTTCCCTTTGGTGTTGTTTTGTAGCTCTAAAGTAGTGGTGGGTAGATTAATCTCAAGTATCAATGTATTGATTCCAACATCAGTATCAGTGTTGATCAATACTTGAGTGATGGGATTTAAACTAGTTTCTTGCTTGTATTGTGCGTCGCTTTGGACAAAAGCATCTGTTAAATGAAATCGTAGAATAGTAGAGAAAAAAAACACATGGTTTTAAAAGAAGCTGTTGTGCCTTTATTACTCAGTTGCTTCCTGCAGTAAACAAATCATTTTGTTCAACAGTTTGATTTAAGTTTCTTGGACTTGACCTGCTTTGGACTCATCTGTTTTGGACTGTGTGCCTTTCTATCCAAAGAAAACTTAATACATAGAGCTTCAGGAAAAAAGTTTAATAATAAAAAGATGTATTGGAAAAACTTGTGAGGTAGAGTGCTTTTTGAAATGTCTACTAAAGATTAATATAACTTGCTGTAGTCAGCGCATTTCTCATTGTTCCTTTCCTCATTTCTTACTCTGTGTCCTGGAGAAAAATAACTGAATACTTTATCTCAACTCCACTTTATTTATAAAGCACTTTAGAATACAAAAATGGCCAAATTCTGTTCATGTTCTTAACTATGAATAATAAACACTAACAGTAACAGTAAGACAGGAACAATAAAGATAGCTGCAGCCACTGCTGTCAGAAATTAGATTATTCCTCCTCCAGATGTTCTCAAACTAGAAAATTTGATGGATTTCTTCAGGCTGGATACTGATTTAGGAAACCTAACTCAGCAGATTATCTATAAAAGTTTGAGTTACTTTTGGATATAATTGATTTAATTAAAAGTTGCTCTGACTGCCTGTGGCACTGAACTGAATGAAGATATTTTTTTAAGTACCAAATCTGATATAGTAAGGCCTTTGATAACACAAGAAAAAACAAATCAACTATAAAACTTCTGCAAAATCTTTCCTGATCTTAGAAACTGGATTTTACAAGGAGCATTTGAAGGCAGCACAAGTTGTTCTTACACTGTCATGACCTGGCATTTGGCTGGAGTTCAGACTGATCAATTCATTTCTCCTGACCATTGTATAAAAACACAATAGCTCCCATAAATAGATGATAATTGCTCTCATGAAAGATCAAAACAAGAAAAGAAAACAGGAGAAAAAAAGTGGAGAAAAATTCATCCCATGCATGTTAAGGTTTTTTAAGAGAAAACTGTTT
Source organism: Thalassoma bifasciatum (assembly GCA_008086565.1). Taxonomy (NCBI): domain Eukaryota; kingdom Metazoa; phylum Chordata; class Actinopteri; order Labriformes; family Labridae; genus Thalassoma; species Thalassoma bifasciatum. The sequence continues at coordinate 10,226 of RPOG01004608.1, read as the reverse complement.
TTATTCTGGTTTAGAGCAGATCACAGGAGAGAAACGAGGGCAAACAACAGCTGATAAAATCTGCTGTCATCCTCAGCTCTACCAGCTGTGATGATTTCAGACAATCCCTCCTCCTGCAGGTTCTGCAGAAAGTCTTCAACACTGTTTGTATCCTGGTTTCTTCGTGGAGATCGGCCTCTGGTGTCTGGACTTGAACATTTAATGAAAACAAACACAGATTATAGCTGCACTCTGCTCCGGAGTAACGCTGACATTTACAGGATCCTCTCAGCAACATTTGAAAAGTAAAGATCAGAAGCTACAGAAAAAAGATGTGGCTGAGCTGGATGAATAAATCATTTCCCCTGGGTGATGTTCGGCTCATTTATCACGTGCAGCTGCTGATGTGTTGAGGGAAAAAGGAGAGGTTAATTAGGTGGACAGTTGCTATTTTAATCACCTTCTTAGTAGGATAAATGTAATTACTGAGAGCCACCTGAAGGGAAATGTAAAAAGAGAGGAATCTCATCGACAGGTACATGTTTTTTATTTCAAATATTATTTTTGCTCTGTTACAAAAGCACTTTTAAAATCCTGGATAAAGGAACTTTTTCCCGGAGTATTTTAAATATACAGAATTTTACATAACCAACTGATTTCAGAGACCGTCACTCGCCAGAAGTCGCGTCTGTGTCATTCTTAACTTTCGACAGAGAAACAAGGCATCCAGTGGTACATAAATGTTTACAAAGCTAAGGTGCAATGTCACCGACAAAATCAGGTATTTTACATCTAATATACAATGCCCTTAGACGGAGGCGTGAAAGGAGATATAGACAGTTCTGACTCAAATTATACCTACAGAGCTACAGGATTATGAATCTAATCTCTGAGCTGCTCATTAATCATCATCCCAAAACTGAAGACAAACCAACAGGAACTTTAAAACATGATTTCACTCCGCTTTCTACAAATATTCTTCAAAACAGCAGCGTTTCTTTACATTTCGCCCGGACGATCGGAGTAAAAAGCAGAAGCAGAGTAAGAATAATAATTACACAATCTCCAAACATGTAAATTACACATGTGTAATGTCTCAATATATATATATAAATCAAAGTACAGGCGATGTCATTGACAAGTTTGAAATAAAGTTTAGACGTGAAAACATTCAGAATCGTGCATTTGAGTAAAGCGTAGACTCCAAATGGTTTCAGATTAGTTTCCCACATGTGGAGAAGAGGAGGCAAGAAGGTACGACAAAGATCACACCAACTTTTCCTCATTTCAACCTAAAATCTTCTTGCAAAAACTAAAATTGCAAGAACCTTCTTCTTGTGTGTAAGCCCTCGGACATGTAAAGCATACATACACACATACATATGTAATAGAAACAGACATATAC
>RPOG01004607.1:31366-42386 GCA_008086565.1 Thalassoma bifasciatum | reverse complement strand
CACACACACACACACACACACACACACATGCCCCCATAGACACAAGTGGCTCTCCTGCTGATAAGGAGCCACAGAAACACACTCAGCGAGGACAATTCAGCCAGCACTCTGCATAAATTATCAAGAGAAATCTTAAAATAGCAAAGAAGTAATTTAGAGGGAATCCAAACACTAAGAGAGGCCAGTTCAACTTCAGATTCACTGAGAGTCTTTATGAGCAGAGAGCTGTGGAAGTGACTCAACCCTTATGTAACCGGACTAATGAAGGAGCCGTCCACTCAGAGGAGAAGTTCACGCAAAGTATGACATCATCACACAAAGAAACACAAAGTTTTTCACTCCTTTATTCCTGCACTTCTTTTCAGCTGAGCTTATTTGTTTAAAGCTACAGAGACAATGCGCATTAACAAAATTTCCTGTAAACATGAAAAGTAATGTTAGCGTGAGAAATGTACTGTTAGAAAAAAAAGATCTATGAAGAACCTTTTTGCTAAAAGTACATGTCTCATTCTGGATTTAATGCCATTTTTTGCCATTTTCTGTCAGGTATTCACAGTCATGACCTCCTGGTAGCAAAGGCTAAAAAACTGAATATACTGACCCATTGAACGTGGTCAGTATATGCAATGAAAACACTGACCCTTTATTCCCCTTGAATTCCCAGCAGACTGTGTGAGACTGAAATGTGTTAACAGCACCCACATAAAGAAATTGGGAAGGATAAGGAGGAGGATAACGTATCAACTCTAATAAAGATGATCATCTTCTCATTAGTTTACACATTAAGGACATAGAGGACTGAATCACTTCCTCCTTAAAGCTGAATAATCCAATGTTAAAGCAGGATCAGAGTCATCTTGCTCTCTGTCTTCTTTTTCCACAGGGTCAGATCAAGTCAAGCATCTCAATATTGACGCAGCGTTTACAGCACAGCATGTTCGCTGAGTGATGCTGCGAGAATCCTGCTCCTCACTCTCAGAGCTGCTGCAGACAACTCTGAATATTTCTCACTGTGAGATACGGATAAAAAGTTATCCTTCATATTTGGACTAGTTTGTCGAAAATCTGATATAGCTTCAAATGAAAGAATGTAAAGAGTGGAGTTCAGTGAAGAAGCCCGTTTTATTACAGCTAGTTATTTACAAAGTCCACCATAATGTTCCCCCTGACTAAATCATGAAGGTAGATCAGTGAACATGGACAGTGAGAGCTGGTGGATCATAACGTTATCAACTTACTCCAAGATTTGTAGCGACCCTTTACCCAGGCATTAGTTATCTGAACTAGTTCATTCATGTCAGGTGATCAAAAGAGCAGCTGAACGAGATCATGGCTGAGAGAAGAAGAGCAAGGTGTGGATGTATTTTCACCTGTGGATGAAAAGTGTAGTCTGTTTTAAAAAATGTGCAACACTACAGCACGAATAAACTCTTGAAACACCTGAACCTCTATTTTGTCTCTCTATAATTTTTTATTCATTCCATGTGATATTTATTATTTATGTCTTAGCTTGACATTTTATTTAAATTATATTTATTTAAGTTATATTTATATTCCTTATTATTGTTTTTTCCGGGGCCCCCAAGAGGCTCTGCATATTGAAGCTGTTAAACGAACAGGAACCGTCATGTGGCTTGTCTTAAGTGCTTGAGCGTAACATTTTAATATTGAAAGAAATAATAATAATAACACTGAAAGAAGTGTATTGGTATCTGTTACAGATGGTGCTTGGTAGTCTGCAGGTTTGCCTGGACTCCCAGAGCTCATAACGAGCCCATCATGCAGAGCACCTGTCCTCGTCACACCCAGCTGGTGCTCACCTGCCAGGCTACCTTTTAAAAGGGGTTCCTCTCCCTCATTTGGTGTGTGACACACAGACTGCTAACACCATTAGTTGGTTGCTCTGTGTATGTGTGTAATTTTGAGAAGCTTTGTGTGTTTGTTGTGGGGGAAAGGAGGGTGTTGAGGTTTAAGGTTTAGGAGTTTTTCTGTTGCTTGAGAATATAAAGTATCAGCAGGCCATTTATTTTAGTTTGTCTACCCTTTTTGATAGAATTAGTGGAGGAGGAGTTACGCTGCGTACCCACCAAAAGCGTCTAAAGCGATTTTAGTCGCACGACAAGTGAAATCACGTCGCTCTAGACGAGTTTTGTTGCTGGTACAAATATGCCAAAATGGCTCGATGCTTGACGCTCGCCACGTCATCGTTGCAGGAAGAAGCCACCTTTTTCATATCATTTCATCGTGGAACATGGCTCCGATCACCACCATCGCTGCTCTGTACCTGCTGTGGAGAAGTCAGCTGCGGGCTCGGCACAGTCGTCCGTACTGGGTGCATGCTACCCTCTGACAGGCTGACTGTTGCCCAGTTTGAAGAGCTGCTATCCAGCACTTGCATGCTAGTGCAACAGACTGAAAAAGCGATGCAATACGAGCAAAACAGAGGAAAAAAAACGTACTTGGTTCTCCAAGCTCCTGGCTTATGCTCACCCAGGCCTTGTCCTTTATGTGCCTGTCCTTGTACAAAGGACAGGTCACATCATATAGCTCTGGGTGAGCAGCAATGGCGATTATCAGTCCCTCCATTTTTTGTAAAGACAGTGGAAAGTGTGGGAAAGTCCGCCGAAACCCCAGAACGCTCTGCCTCAGTGACGCTGATTGGCTGTCCCAGCGCGACAAAACGCTCGCTCGCTGGAAAAGTTCAATTATTTCAACTCAAGCGATTTTTCGCTGGAATCGCTCGACGCTTGACGCTCCACGCCCCAGATGGAGCGTCAAATCGTGGGTTTAGATTGACTTTGTATGTAATATTGTGCTGCAAATTTTATCGCTTTTGGTGGGTACACACCGTTAGAATCCTCCACTCCATCTTTTAGAACCCAGTGGCCATTTTATGTTTGTTTATTTGAGGTGTGTTTTTATTTGTTAGTTTCCTTTGACTAGAATCACTGTCATTCACATTCAAGTCTTAGAGAAATGTAACAGTATCCAATGAATATGCCAAAAAATATAATTAGTACTGTATGAGCACTGTCTTCCACCACTGACTGGTGCATAATAATTAGTACCTAAATTTTTGACAAAAATTGTCTTTTTTTTTTCTTTTTGTTACTTAAAATTGTAGCCACAAAGCCTCAGTTGTATCAGCCCCATATGTACAGAGCTTTACTGATTTCTGCTTAAGATCAACTCAAATTCTTAGAGAGAAATTAACAAAAGAGTCAAGTGTTATTTGTGTTGGAAATCATGCTGAAAGTGTAAATAGTTTGACTTTTGGAAACTCAATACTTAACACTGACACTGATCCTTGGTTATGGGATTTCATGGACTAGGTGTTCAAATCAGGAGGAGGGGCTTCTATATATATATATATTTTTTTTTTTTTGAAGGCAAAATAAAAACTGAAAGCTCTTTGCAGAGTCTAAATGTGAATTTATGAGTCATAACTCTCTGTTTGCTGAAAACTAGTGATGCTTTACTGAACTGAATTATCTCTGTGGGTGCTGCTGCCTTTTAGTGATGCTACAGTGGATGCCCAACCACACTCGGTGAACTGATTTCCTCAAAAAATAAAGAGTCACAGTTTTAAGTTTCCTCTATTTTTAGCTAATTTTTTTAATTAGTCTATGTAGCAAACTGTAAATTTAATGAAAACATTCCAGTATGATTTTACTCTGGATATATGACTGAGGGCTTAACGCACACACTCATCCAGAAATGAGTCCATTATTGCCTGAACATCAGTCACTGAGAAACTTCGCTGAGTCATTCCTTTAAAAAACCTGAAGTGTGGATCTGACTTTAATTCATGCAGATGAAAAAATAAATGTTTTTTTGTGTTAGCATAACCAGCGTATGACAAGTACTCAGCTTTGTAAACACTTCAAACTGATCAGACGTCAGCTGAGTGTCTCTTTCCTCATATTTCAGATTACGACAGTGAAGTTATGTTTTTCAGTATGATTTGTAAATTGGAGCCTCATCAGTGAACCAAGAGACGTTAAATCCTGACACTTGGACGTCTCAGCAAATTTGCTGGAATGAGTTTGACTGAGCAGAAAATCTGTGTTGAGTTTAGAAAAGCTTTAACGGAAACTACTTAACCGTGTTCATGGTGCTGTTTAACATTTCAGAACCAGAGCAGCAAATGTGAAGTTTTCACCTTAAAAAACCTTTGGCACATGGAGGAGACAGTCTGTGTGGTGCCATAGGAATAAATTAAGTCTACAGGTTATGTGAGGCAGACTGAGGAAAAATTAAGCTTAGTCAGTTCGTCCAGCGTTTATTATGACTATGAATAAGCTGATTTCCTACTAATCTTTTGGTGTGTGTTGTTTTTTTTTGTCTTGACTTTGTGTACAGGACTAAGTGGTGTTAAAAGGTGAACATGTTAAGCTTGTGTTCTTGCTCGTTAATGCTCTAAGTGGTTACCTTTTGTGGTAACTCTCAGAACCACCCTGTTTGTGGTCCACATTTGTCCACCCCACCCCCACCCCAGTATGACAAGCATGTGTTTGCCTCTGTTGTAAGGTTTCATTCTTCCTTCCTATTGTTGTTTGGACATCTCACCTCTCCACCTTGAGCCTCTATGACTCTTAACCCCTGGGGGTCTCCACAAACAGGACCCCGTCCTCAGTTTATACTGTAGTTAAAGTGTAGCTGTGTTAAAGGCTAGAGAAAGTTTGCTTACATTCCCTGCCAAGACAAAAAAAATGAGCTTTAACATGACTCAATGAGAAAGTGAGACAAACTAATTAATTAAACACAAAGAATAAGCACGGGGTAAATTTACGTGTGAGACGAGAGGGCAGACAGGTGAAAGTAATGAGAGAAATCAAAGAGAAAAGAAGAGAAACACAGATGATACTCAGGGTACTTTGGTGGCGTTTTAAAAGCTTAGCCCAGAATAAAATCAAAACTCAAGAGTCTTCTCATCCCCGACGTGTTGCCTGTTCAGTCAGAGGAGCCTGACCGACCATCTGTCAGAGTTTCCCTCTCTCTGAACCTGGGTTCATTTTTTTTCTGACATCCACCAACAAAAACACAGAAAGCTTGAAAGCAGTGGACCTTTGACCGTCTCTGAAAACTGTGGCAGAAAGTTTTGGCCCAGACCTGGACCCATCGACCCTGAAGAGCAGCAGCCTGACCTCCAGTCAGCCGCTCTGCAGACTCCTCACCCACTTTTAAAAAGTGAACTAACAAGTCAAAATAATCTGCACCAGACAGCCGATCACAGCTGAGTGGAGTAGAATAAAGAGAAATCTCTGTTAACAATTCTGGGGTTTTCACTTTCCCATCAGCAAAACCTGAGTGTGTTAAATCAGTCAGGAAAAATCATTTAGTCAAATTAACACACGTACGTGCTGACATTAATATAAACCTAGCATTGTTCTTCATGAGGAGCTTTTGATGATTTTGTACTTTTAATGTTTCCTTGGTGCATAGAGACAGAAGTCTTCCTGTTTAATTCCCTCACACCAAGCAGTCACTTTATTTAACCATTTTACCCTCATTTTATCTAAAGTCAGCATATATTAAGACTTTGACTTCCACATTATTCAGATTATACTAACAGATCTTAAATTATTTCACACTTGACATGTTTTAAGAAATGCAGAAAAGCTTTTCACTCATATCCACTTAAATGAAAAGTGACATGTCTTTTAGCGCTGTCTGTGAATTCATCCTATAATTAAGGCTCAACCTTTCTGTTAACCTGACAACAACACAGTGTTTACTTCCCTCTGTGCAGATCAGACCTGATAGAAAACATTTTATAACCCGAACATGTCGCAGACACACACACACACACACAGTCTCAGTCTGTGTATTAATGAAGCTGCTGGGCTCAGATTGTGTTGGTATGTAAATCCTGCTGAGTCGTAAAAGCTCCATAAAGTTCCCAGCTGTCCCTGCACAGATCTGGGTGTGTTTGATACAACTCACACACACATGCACACACACTCACATACACACATGCTTCTCAGTTTGTCTGGGAAGTGTGAGTGCGCATGTGTGTGTTTTTGGTCTGTCTTTGTTAACAGGTGGTTTGTTAATAACTAAAACGATCAAAATCTGCTACAAGCTGTTTGAAGAATCAACAATCACAAGTGAACACTGACTCTAGAGTTTAACAGTCGACTGATCCAGGTTCAGGTGTTTGTGGATGTTGAGTATCGTGTGTGACCTGACGCAGCAGGCAGGTCTCAAGCGCACACACACACTCTCTCACACACACACACACACACACACACACAAAGGGGATTTATTTAACACACTAAAGTGACTCCAGCTTATGAAAGTCTGAAATGAGTGCAAAAGATTAGCATTAGCATTAGCATCCTCTGCTCACTCCAACAGTCTGAACGACGCTTAATGAGACGAGACGAAGAGAAGAGACTGAAATGACGAGGGGAGGAAGACAGAGAGGGGTAATTAGCCACCTGCAGACACACACACACACACACACACACACACGCACCTGTGTAATCACTGTAGTCAAGCGTCAGCTCTGAGTGTATTTTCACTCTAATTACAACTTAATGAGAACCTGAATAAATTCCCCAGTAAAACTTTAAATCTCCTGAATGTTTGTGGAGCCGACCGACCAACAGACAGTCAGCTAAAATATGAGATTTAAAACAGATCAATGCAACTAAAATGTGTTTAATGTTGAAAGTGTTTGATCTTTTGTATATTTCCTTTTCCTCTTCAGAAGCGTTTTTCACTCAGGAACTGCTTGAAAAACTTTTATTTCTATTCTCAGATGTTACACGTCAATCTCTGTCCTGGTGGGATTTCTGGAGTTTTGTTTTCTTCTAATTGAGCTTGGTTTAAAATTGTCACCAGACCGCAGCGCTGAGCCTCCAGCGACCTCAGCAGAGTTCCTGTTTTCTCTTCAGAGGAGCATTTTAAAATAGATGTGATGTAAATGAAAATATAAAAACCTCTGTGAGAGACTGAAGCACAAAGAGCAGGAGGGAGAGGAGAGGAGAGGAAGAGGAGCCTCTGTCTGACGACGGGAGGACGATCAAGAAATTTGACTCAACACACGTCTGAACACACTTCAGAGCAAGATGGAAAAGACTTTCTGAGTGAAACTGAATGAATTAAGGACTAAAGGATTTAAAATACACCTGAACTGATACAAGGAAGATAATGAAATATGTTTAAGAAGACAGAGTAAGAGTCAGGAGGTTTACAGAGAGACAGTCCCTGAAGACCTGCTCTGTAAATATCTGACTCCCCTAAAATAAAACTGTGCCACAGACATGAGGCTGGAAATGGATAAATAATTGTGACTCTCATAAATTAAAGATGACAGAGAACAAAGGCTTCATACTGCCAGGAGAGTTTCTGGAACAAGACTCCAAAGAGCCACAGATGAATGAAATAAAGTTAAATTATGTTATTATTGCTAATTTCCTTCTTTGGTTCAACTCCAGCTCTGTCAAAGCCACAAAGATACATAGGAGCTGTATAAAGATTACAACAACATACAATAGAATTTCTGTTGGACTTTTTTTCTTTTTAGTTTTTTTTTGGTGTATTAACAAACTCTTTTATTTTTACGCTGCTTCCTGAGTCCTGCCTCATAACTTCCCGAAAGAAATATTAATGTTTTCAGGAAAAACTTCATTTAAAAGGTCTTCATTGACATTAAATGATGGTTGTGTATAAAACAATACCTGGAACAGTTAAACAGCTTTTAAATTTCCCCTGAATAAGTTTCCTCTTTAGCAGCCATCCATCACAGTTTTGGACAGTAGAAATCAAACAGGGTTAAATCTTTCTCCAGCTGTCCCGACCTTCCTTCTTATTAAAAAGTGACCTGATGGATGAACCTTCATCCCAAAAGCAGCTCTAATAAGAAGCTGACACGTGGCGCTCTCAGGTCAGAAGGTCAGGACCAGAGGTGGAGTGAGGTTAAAGAGCAAACAGCATCAGTACACAGGTTCACTCTGCTTCAGCTGCCGTCTGCTCAGTTTTTATTATAAACTGATGTTTAACTTTCCTTCTCTTTCCTTTCTCATCTCTTCCTCTCCTCCCTGACCCCTCTAACACCTCCATTTTCTCTCTCTCCTCTCTGTTTGACAGTCAGCGAGGTGAGCAGAGTAATTTTCAGAGGCCGTTCCTTCGTCCCTGAAGAGGCTCTGAATTGTACAATTTGCATCTGTTGCAGAACAAAAGAGCGTCGGCTGAGAAGAATATCAAACTTTCTTTGAAAAGGAGAAGAGAAGAAGAAGATGGGCGAGTGTGTTGTGGGAGAAAGTGAAGTGTGTTGACAGAGAGACGCAAACATGTTTTCATTCAGTTGAATAGAAAACTGTTTTTCTCCTGATTTAATAAACACAGTTTAAAAGACGAGTTTGATTTTCATCACTGCCTCTTTGCCTCCTGTGAATAAAAGGACGATGGTCCCGAGGGGGGGCATAAATCCTCTGAATAAATCCTCATAATTTACCCCCCGACCCTTTACCTCTGAAACTTTTCAAACTTTTACTTCGACAGTTTACTGAATCCTAACAACTTTTTGTGTGTCCTAAACTTTAGGGGGTGAAGGAGCTGATGTAAAGTTTCTCTGTTGTAGAGTTTCAGGTCTGTTTGAGTCTTTGTGAGCTGCATGAAAATTAATGGAATAAAATCAACATTTTAACTATAAAAGAGTTGGCAAAGTTTAGTGTCAATACTTAACATCGAAACGTTTAAATGTGTGAGGCAAAGATGCAGTGGGTGAGACTTAAAGCTGCTCTGAAAAAACTCCTGTTTGTAACATCATAGATTGGTGGATCTGTTGGTCAGAGCAGACAGGACGGACTTTTTTTTCTTCTTAATAACAATGACAATGATACATTATATTTGTGGAGTGTTTTTTTTTTTCCATAATACAGACCAGTAAACTGACCTTTTTGGAGTCTTACTCACTTTTTTTCTATTCCAGGCTTTTTAATTTGTCATATCTCATTAATTGTCATCTTAAAACAGCATCTTTGCAGCATGGCAACAGTGGAGGATGCTTCACGAGAGCTGCCCGAAGAGAAAAAAGTGATCTTTTGGAGGAGAGGGTTCTTAAAGTGGCTGTAATGAGTCTTTCCATCACTTGGCCTCTGCTTGCATCATCAGTTTTATAAAATCTGAGGCGATGAACAGATGCTTTCCAGGGTTTGATAAGTGATCTGAAGAGTAAAATGTTGTAACATGAGCATGTCATACATCAAAACCTCAAAGCAGATAGTGAAAAAGTGTTTAACCTGAGCGATAGTTCCTCTTGGGCTCTGCAGGTCAACACTGAAATTCAACTCTGGGGCCAAAAAAATAGAGTAAAACTTAAGTGCAGCCAATTTTCCTGTTCAAGTTCAGGAGAAGCTCTTTCTTTCTTTCTCTTTCTTTCTTTCTTTCTCTGAAGTGTGCAGCTGAAAGAAGAAGTCCCTCACAGAGGCCGACATGATGTACAGAACTGAGATGATCAAATCAGTCAGACATTTGTTTTATTGTTCAGTGATGGACACAGTGTTCCTGTGTACCTTAGTGTACTGAGAGGACAAAGATGAGAGTTGTGCTGAAAATAATTACTATTGTTAGATGTAGACGGCCACCATTATTGTACTAACAGGAGTGATGAGCGGAGGAGCGTTCCAAGGTCAAATCTGGGAGCTGGATATGTTTCTAACTGTTGTTCCTGTAAAAGTGTCGCTCATGGTTCATGGCTTGTGCCTCTGTGCTCCAGATCTGAAAGTTACACAAAACAAACACACTCACAGCTTAATGAATCCCCATTTGGTTATTATACACCTGTGTTGAAACTTTTCCCATTCACTGGAATGTATGATAAATGTTGAAATGCACACCTTTGATACACCTGTGGTCTTTCAGTGTCACACACGGTTCTGTTGTGCACATATGACTTACATACACTATCAGATCACCACAAACAACACACACAAGTGAAGCAAAACTAATAGAAACTATGTCATGTTTCCTCTCTGAACCCGAGGCTCTGATCTGATTAGAGGACGATCAAAGAGAGACAGTCAGGGTTCACTGCACAGAGCTGAGCACCCTGTGGGCTCAGAGGAGAAGAAATCTTCATTTTTTCCCTCAAACAGGTTTCTCGCAGCAGTTTTCCATTTCTGTATTTGGTCGTGGTATTCACCTCTGTAACTACCTCTGTTTAGTACTCATCTCTCTCTCCTTGTGTTTGGTACCTCTCTCTCTCTCTGTAACCCTCCAGTCTTTTCCCTCAGACTCATCCTTTCAGATCCTCTTAAGCTACAACAATGGTAAACAATTCTTTTGTTTTCTGATCCAATTAAACAGCTTAAAGTTGTATTCTCCTCTCTGTGGTGGGTGAACGTCTTTCTCTTTGTTTCTGTTCATCTCAGACAGAAATCACACTTGGACTGAAGACACACATCTCTACATACAGCGGCTCTGCTGTTCTCACCATGTGGAGACACAAGTTTACAGTCAACCAGGGGGAAACTATAGAAAAAGTTAAACAAATGTTCAAATGTCTGCAGTTTGTGGTGTCTCTCTTTCTCATTATCTGTCAGGTAGATGAGGACCATGACAAACTGAGAAGCTGGTTTGTTTTCCTCCTTAAAGACAAATCAGCTGTTAGAAATGTCTAAAGACAAGCACACAGAGCTTCAGACTTCAGGGATTAAACCTGATGACAGAAAACAGGTTGAATCAGCTCATGGTCTTTTTCTCTTCAGGATCTTTCTCTGCGTCTGTAACTGCTGCTCCTGTTTTAAATAACGCTCTGAGGACTGAGGAACATATTGGCTCTGATTTATAGATAAAAAGAGAAAAGGGAAGGGGAGTTCAGTTATTTTTCTCAATAATGCATCAAAGTGGTGCTGAAATCTGTTACAGTGGCTGATGTAACCTTGGATTTAAAAGGATACAGATGAGCTGACACCAGCTGATGTTATATTAAAGGGAATATAAAGTTTCACAGTCAATTTATTCTGCTGGATGATGTGATAATCTGGAGCAGGGGCAGACGTCTGGATAA
>RPOG01004607.1:0-30304 GCA_008086565.1 Thalassoma bifasciatum | reverse complement strand
AAAGACAAGCACACAGAGCTTCAGACTTCAGGGATTAAACCTGATGACAGAAAACAGGTTGAATCAGCTCATGGTCTTTTTCTCTTCAGGATCTTTCTCTGCGTCTGTAACTGCTGCTCCTGTTTTAAATAACGCTCTGAGGACTGAGGAACATATTGGCTCTGATTTATAGATAAAAAGAGAAAAGGGAAGGGGAGTTCAGTTATTTTTCTCAATAATGCATCAAAGTGGTGCTGAAATCTGTTACAGTGGCTGATGTAACCTTGGATTTAAAAGGATACAGATGAGCTGACACCAGCTGATGTTATATTAAAGGGAATATAAAGTTTCACAGTCAATTTATTCTGCTGGATGATGTGATAATCTGGAGCAGGAGCAGACGTCTGGATAAAGTCTCTGAAAGAAAGATTTCTGGAGCTAAGCTGACAATGAGCTGAAGATGAAGAGCTGAAAGGGACTGAGATTATTCTGGGACCTTTGTTTCATCTACAACAGGATCACTTAGATAAGTCCTGTTTAGTAACAGCTTCTTCATTAAACACTGAATCATCCTTAGAGAAAGAATTACAACCATCAAGCTGTTGATTTCTACAGTTTAAGACCAAATAAAACTTTGAGCATGAGGATGGAGGTTGGACTTATGAAGACAGACAGAGAGGGGACACTGTGAGAGATAAAGCTAAGAGTGCTTTGATTAGAGATTAGATGGAGAACTGCAGTCAGGAAGTGAAAGTGAAGAACAGAAAGGAGTGTTTGAAAGGATTGAACAGGTGGGAGGAGAAGGCGCTGAGGATGGAGAAGAAAGGGGAAGAATGGGGGAGGACTAAAGAGGAAAAAGATTGTGTCCAGTTTCGTCACAGGACCCCTGAGAGTGAAGATAAAAGTCAGTCAGCGGCCGACTGCAGATGAAATCTATCACTGTCACCTTGGCTTTGACTGTCTCCAGGCTGAATGTGACAGGAAGGGACCAACATCCTGCTTTTCTCAGGGTTTCATCAGACACAGCCTGAAGTTTGGAGGAGATCCTCAAACAGGAGTCTCTCTTTACAAACACTCATGTGGTCCATGTTTGAAGCTGCTGTTTTCTGACTTTACGCTGCTGTTGCTGCCTGATGTGTGTCAGAGATAACGTGGAGTGAACAGTTGGTTATATAAATCAGAATCCTGACAGGGTGAGGAGGATCCAGATATTAACCTGCTTGTTACCTGTGTATCATTTCCAGTCCAGATCCTCACCAGTGTCTTGTGTTTCTGCTCTGATGAGAAATCGATCACTCTTTTTTTTCTGTCAAAAATGCTTCTTGTTCAAACAAACTTAATCTTTGATCAGAGTTTTCCAATTACTCTTGGGTCAAATTTTGTTTTACAGTTTCATCAGTTACATGAACTCATTCATATTTCATGTTATTTCACAGAGTAACAGCTGATTAATTTCTCATGGTTGCAGGTTCATTCAGCTCCCAGCTTGTAACACACTAATGAAAACACAGAGATTTAACAGTGTTGCTTTTACACTCTTGTTTTCTCTCTGGCCTCTTATTCAGCATAAAACATGCTAATGCTGCTGAAATTGGCCCCACACTCTTTCTGAAACTCAAAGACCTGTTTTTACTTTTGCCAAATCCCTTTTCTTTCATGGCTGCAGTATTTTATTATGCTCACATGAATCATTAGTTTTATTTCAAGCAGCACACATTTCTAAACTTCACTGCTGCTACAGTTTGGCTCTCTGAGTGTGTGATGCTTTCAAAGACTCTCTGGTCTTATTATCTGCTCCCAGCTTAATCCAATCAAACACTGTTTGCTTGTCGTCCAAATTACACACTGAAATGAGCTCCACACTGCCGCAGAAACCACTTCAGCAACTTTTACAGAGGAAAATAAAATGAAACAGACACACTGGATAGTTTCAGTAATAAATATCAGAGGAAAATGTTGCACAAGTTTGCATGATGCTTCTGTTGAATGTTTTGCAGGGAGCAGAAATCTACATTGAAACAACCAACACAGCATCATAAAAGATTTAAACCTGCCCAACAGCATGGACATACTGGAAGGATCTGAGAGAAGAATGGTCACAAACAGAAAACACCTTAAAAAGAGCACAAACAAACAGCTTTACCACTAGTTTGTTTTGTACTGCAGAATAAATTCACAGACTTGAGTTTTGCCCCATTGATATATCAAAAGGGCAACTCTTTTTTGAGATGCTTGGCAAATCCAGTTGAAATTTACTCACCAAATTATTACTATTTTTAAATTGCACATAGAAAGTTCATGTGCCGCAATTGCAACTATAAGTGATTTGACTAATGATACCTCCTCTATCAAAAAACATGATTAAAAAGGGGGAAAAAAGGCCAACCTCTTTCATTCAAAACTTTATTGAAGCTCAGAATAACTCTTTGAATTCTGAGAGGCTCTCAGGAGAGACATGTAATCACATTTGGCCAAATGCTTGTGAGTTTTTGCCAGTGGTCCAGATCCAATGGTCTCCATCTGTGTCAAATCCAATATTACTCCATCAGTTCTCAGTCCTCAGCTGAAGTTTTACTCCCTGGCAGTCAGGCCCTTTGGTTGAAAAGTTTTTGAAAAGTCTTATTGGAAGCAGAGGATGAAAGAGGTTGTCATGTTTATTAGTGCTCTTCAGGTCAGTTTGTATTCATTCTGTATCAAAAGGGCAAAATTACAAAACTCTTCGAAGAAAAGTAAAGAGAAGCAAGATGAAAGAAAGTACAGAAGAACTGTGAAAAAAATATTTTGGAACAAAGCAGGTTCATGTCCAGACTGTGGCATATATCACTGAGCAATTTGTACAAGTCACTTAGCAATTGGTATGTGGCACTTTACGATCAATGGCATACCACAAGTGGCTTTTGCATCTCTGCCCTGTTGATTTATGTTGTCTTTAATCGCCTCTGTAACATCAAACCTGTTGCCTACAGGCACAGCTCCGTTCAGCTGCTGTTGAACTTTCATGAAACATAACGTCAACATGGTGTGAGTTTTTTGCCTTGAAAATCAACCTGGTGTGTTTTGCGTGGAGTCGATGTCCATCTTCCTGCTCAGCACAACCCGATTTATCTGCCATGCTTCAGCACCCAGCAAAAAAAAAAAAAGATCTTGCCAATCAGATTCAGAGGGTTGAAAGGTTGACGAAAAGCCAAACCTATCTTCACTGCTACTATCTCTTCACGTCTTTATTTATTGTCCTCTTTGTATTTTACCGCCCTCTTACAGAGTTGACTCACTTATCTATTTATCTATTGACCTCCATATTTATTCATTCGTCTACAAGTTTATTTTAATTATTTATGTTTTTATTTATTTATTCAATTATTTTTAACGAGCTGAGCGCTTCAGTTATCATTTCAGGCTGTTTTATCCTTTTTAGTACCTTATTTATTCACCACTATATTTCATTGTTGTTTTTATCCTCTCTATTGTTCCTGTTTGCTTTTTTACTCCGTCTCACCTCTGGTCCTCATGGTCTCAGCATAGGGTCTTGCACTGCCTGGGTCCTCTTTCTTTTGCTTTTTTTGTTTTTTTTTATTGTTCATTTCAATGTTGTTCGCTATTTGACTCACACATTTCTAGAACAGATGGCTAGGGCCACATAAAAGACAGAAAACTTAAACATACATATCAATGGTATTATTAAGTTGTGAGTTTGTAAATGTTAAGAGATTTATGCATGAGAATAAGGTTTAGAGGAAATAAAACTGCTCACTGTATTTGTCTCTGTGAATGACACAGAGGCTAGCATTAGCTGGAAACTTTCATGTTCTTCTTGCTGAATAAAAAAAAAAAAAAAAGTTGGGATGTACGATATTGGATTTTTGGCTTACACACAATATGCTATTATTTTACAACTCATTTAGTGGATTACAGATACCAATTTTTTGTTTGTTTGTTTTTTTGTTTTTTGTTTTGTTTCTGCACAGCTTATTGCAGAGATAATTAATTATCTTCAGTATTGGAAATGGCATACAATGATGTGGGGCATTATCTTATTAAATTTGTTATATTTTATTCATTTTCTGTGCAAATAAATAAAAATAATTAATTACTTAATGATCCCCATGAGTCATTAATAGCAATACCCACAACCAGGGCAAACCACTTTCAAAATTGACAGGGTGCAGAAGCATAACCTGTGTTTACAGGGGAACATACAATGCTGCGCATGTCTTCATCAAAATTTCAAGAAAGAACTTCAAGTATACATATTATGTGACGAGAGTAAAATCAATAAGTTAGAAGAATGAGAAAATGTTAAAATGTGCTAGTTATTTGACCAATAATGTAACAAACAAATGGGAGTGCATGCATAAAATAATACCATACAATGAATATTTTATAACCTAGATTAGAAAGCTTTGAATAGAAATAGATCTTTATTTTTAATGAGTATTTGCATAAAGTTTGATTAAATCTTCATGAATCTCTGTGAATCTCTGAAATTTAAAATAAATCCTGAAAATCTCCCTGCTGAGCAGATCTGGTGTCTGTTTAATTACATTCTGTGTCAATGAGGAGGAATGGATTTCTCCTCCACAGAGGGATATTAAATATGTATAGGAAGGACCTGCGGGATGCTGACGAATTCAAATCCTCATCAAACTCCATGAAGATCAGCAGAAAATGAAGAGTTGTGAAGTGAAGCTGGGTGAAAGATCCAAAAAAAAAGCTTTGGTTCTAGTGTTGTCAGCGTTAAGGAAGAGCTCCAGGTCAAAAGTATAAACAAAAGGGCAGAGAAGCTTCATGAGAAAGGGGAAAAGAGACTTCAATCATCTGGATTGACTGCAAATGCTTGTTCCGATTCACAGATCCGGAGGAGTTAATCTCTGTCAGCAGTTTAGATAGAAGATGGTTGGAGGGATGTTTTCTATGAACTCTTTACTAACTCCATCAATAAACCTTTACAGCATATATAACCAAAGCTAAAATACAAATCTTAAGTAGGGATTTGTTTGTCTTCTCTCTCTGAGTTCAAAAAAGTGAAAAAGCAGAAAGAAAAAATGATACATCAAGGTTTTGAGTGGAGTCGTCAGACTGACAGTCTCCTCAAACACTGTGTCGAACTTTCACGCTGTTTGTTCTCTGACCTTTGTTCGGTGTCTGTTGTCTGCAGGCAGGCGTTGTTTCCTCAAACAGAGCGATCACATAGATCTTTTCCCGGCCTCTGTCTCCGTCTCCGCCGCCGCTTCACATGCTGTGATGAAACTTTAGTGTCAGTGTCAATTCACGTCAACAAACTAAACAAATGAAGTTCTGACAGCTGAGGCCTTGACACTTTTAGATCCACACTGCCACAAAGAAGGCAGAAAAGTCGTTTTTCTTACACTAATACAGGTTGAAAAAAAAAAAGTATCTTAACAAATACACTCACAGGCTAAAAGTGCATCTCCTGGGGCGTTTGCAGTTTTGTAAATATTTAAACACGACTAAGCCCAGCCCGTCTACTCTTGCACATTAACTGAGGCCAAAGAGTTATCTTTGTACTTCTCAGGGTCGGCTCAGTTTTTCAATTGAATTCAAAGCCTGTTTCATTTATTTATAACACAGCCCTCTGAAATATTCCTCTTCATTCTTTATGGGCTGGATGCTTGAACATTTCTATATTTCAATTCTCTAGAAGACTCCAACATTCAGAGAGTGGAGAAAGGACTGAAGCCATCCGTGACACATTAAACCAAATCCATGTCTGACACAGTGCCTGTAGCTCCCCAAGCGTTTCAATTTAGGCACTTGGCTCAGAAAGAAATAGCTGAAATGTGGAGCTGCAGTCGCTACCCCGTGTCTCCCCGAGAGGCATCATTTTCATGCTTTCAGCTACTTGTTGAGGAAAGGACACAGCATAAGCTAACTGAAACGCTGCATGGACAGACAGGGAGCTGTTGTACTTTGGCTCACATGCTCACCTGATTTTCTAAGCACCTTTTGGCTGAGTCTTTGATTGTGATGGCAAGATTTCCCTCAGTTTGCCAGAGCTGTTAGAATAGCTGAGTTACAACCACAGGAACTGGGTCAGTCTGGACTGGATTGATTTACGGCACGCTGAAGTCTCCGTGACAACACCACACTGGCTGACCAAGTTTGGTTGTGGGAAATGAGATCTGTGTTTTTCTCTGCTGGACACTGGAACTTGACTGTCTGACAAAAAAGGACAGAACAGCCGAAGAAAGATAAACAGGAACATGATAGAGCATGAGCTACAGGCTAAAATACGGGTGAAGTTGTTTGTGATAACGTTCATTCCGAGCCCCATTCAGCAGTTAAACTACAGCGATCTGTTCAAACCTGAGAATAAATCAATAAAATGAAGAGCCAGGTTACATTTGTTCTGCTTGGTAGATGAGCACTGGTAGGACAACCAGGACTCACTAACGTTACATGGTACTGGTATGTCTCAGAGCACCGAGCTGTGAGTGGTGTTAGATGTAGCCAGCTTCTTAAGTTTTTGTCATATTTTAAACAACAGCGCTACGTGACTGTTGATAAATACATAACCTTGCAAAAACTTGTCTTGAACAAAGAAAATAGTGTTAAAAGGAAGATTTGATCTCTATTCATCTTTCAGAACAAATGCAACAGTCAAGTTGTCATAACAGTTTGCGTAAGTCCTCAGATGGAAGAGGTCGCTGTAATCCACTTCACACAGATTCTCCTCACAGTCACTCTGAGCTAAAACACTGGTTGATCTCTGACATTTTCATGCTTTAGAAGCTAGTTGAAGGAGTTTTGGAAACTGCTTCACCCTGTGACAGGTTTACTGCCAGCACTTGTCTCCTCTTAAGCATCAACTGTCTCCTGCTGTGGTGCGATCTTTGCCCTTTTTAGTCTAAACTGCCCTCTACTGGTCTGGGGGTGCTTTGTAATTATCTTTTTTTTTTTCTTCACATCATTGTCTTGTTTTGCATCATCTACCCAGGTCTTCAGCAGGTCAACAGGCCATAGGAACTATCTAGTTCTTGATAATGTCTCACTGGTCCCAACGCAGTTATTTTTAATTCCCAGATGCTTCACAGGAAGCGATGCAATTACAGTTTGATGAATGCCTTTGTTTACTCTTTTATTCTTGTCCTTTTTCAATCACCATGTGATGCACTATAGTTAAACTCTGGCTGTCTTTTTGGTCTCTCTGCTGCTGTGGAAAGTAACCATGGCACCATTGTTTTCAATGTAGCATTTACCCGAGAAACTTCCAGATAGCTTGTGGATAGATCAAAAGTACAAAGCACTTAAATTCTACAGAACAGAAATGTTTGCTTGAGTGCTTTAAAGTTTGAAAAACTACCTGTGAGCTCAACATGGAGCACATCACAAACTGATGTCAACAAAAAGCTGTCTGTGGGCCATTTGAAAGTGCATGAATTATCACAGATGTGCCAATCAGCCTCTATGAAGAAGTGTACAGTGCTTGTTAAACACTGGGAATGAGTAAACATCAGTTAACATGTTGTTGTTAGTCTTATACTGATTTGATAGTTTCACACATACCAAAAATGGATGAAACAAAGACAACAAATTTACTATCTCCTGAAAAAGTACAAAGACTGATGCTTTTCCTTGCAGTGTGATAAAAAATTGTCCTGAAATAACTTTGTCAAATTTAACCTGATTTGACACTTTATGAATGTGCTGAAAACTGTATTTCAAAGCACTCACACTCTGAAGCTGTCTTCTCCCTCTTATTCGTGGTTTCAGATCACAGAGCTGCAGCAGTTCAACATTTATGTGAATAATAAATTTAAAAGTCAGGATCAAAAGCATGTTTTATTGGGTTCATTTGAGTTCTTTTTCTGAAAAACTCATATAAAATGCAAAATATAGAATTTTTCAGCATCCTATTAAAAAAGGATTAAATCATGTTTCTTATCTGCAAAACTTTTAACCGTGGACCTGAGCTTAAGTAACTGCCGCGTAGAGAAGCCAAAAGTTGTACTCCAAAAAAAGAGCTGCTGCGACTCAAGTTTGACCTCCATTGTGTTCGCTTTTCAGTCATCAGACTCAGTATTTCATCAACTTTGGCAGATGTGTTCAGCAAATAAACATCCATCACCAGAGTTTGGACTTATCTCTCTGCTGCTTTCAGACGATGACCTTCAATTCTGAAATCTCTGTGATAAGACTTCTTCATGGCTGAACATCCGTTCTGATAAATAATTAGATTTACTTTATCTCTGTCTCTGCTGGTTGAACTGTTTCAGTCTGATTTGATAAAGGAGAAAGTGAGAAAACGTCTAGCCGCAGTTTTCTTCTTACACTTATATTTCAAAGTTCAGAATCTGGACTAAATGACTCCATGGATTATTTCAGATGTTGTTCTTTGGCACATTTTTCTGCATTCATGTCATGTTGTGTCATCTTTTAGCTCCATGGCTGTCTGAGAAAGTTAAAGCATTGAAGCTTTTAAACAGTGTCAGTGAGTAAAATACTCTGAAAGCCCCAAAGACACTCACAGAGAGACAAACTGATCTAATAATAAAGCAGAGAGATCCTCAAAGACCCTAAATCAGACAGAGAGGGATCAGGACGTAAGCAGAGAGGAAGGGAGGGAGTGAGGAGGAGGGAGGTTCATTAGGCGTGAAATCTGTGTGAGATTAGAGCGTTACAAATGTGAACATGTCCCGTTAGAAAGTCCCCGAGAGGGAAGAAGAAACAGGAGCAGACAGATTAGAAACACAATCTGTGAAGGACTAACAGCAGCTCAAATGTAAACCAGCCGCTTCATGGAGCCAAACAGGTGTCTGAGTGTGTGTGTTTTCAGCTGGGACACACACACACACACACCTGAGTGCTGCTCTGAGGTTTGTGGAGATAATTCTGTGCAGCCAGGCCAGCAGCAGAGGAAGAAGGTTTACATCTGAAACAAGCCGAGCAGAGTCTTTAAAAACATCGATCTGAGGGAACATCAGGACCAAACGACCATAAAGTCCTCCAGGTGCTTTCTGGGTAATCCAATCATTTCAGGCTAAATGATTTCNGTGTGTGTGTGTGTGTGTGTGTGTGTGTGTGTGTGTGTGTGTGTGTGTGTGTGAGTGTGTGTGTGCTGCCCATTGGAGTGAAGCCACCACTTAGATCATTAATGCGTGATAAGAAACATCTTTACTGCCCCCTCCCTGCACATTGAGACCATAATTATTAACAACTGTTTGGCTTCATAACTGCAGTGAGCTGATCCAGCTGAGTGTTTGTGTCTGTGAAACCAGAACAGAGGACTCAATGTTCATGTGAGGCCGTGAGCTTTAAAGATTTAAAGAGAGAGAGAGAGACGCTGTATGAGGGTGCTCAGGCTTTTCTGTCCGAACTCCACTGGACAGCATATTAACACCTGGATTTCATTACTTGCAGATCTTTTCCTAGTATGGAAGTAGGTTTTTTTTACAGTCCTTAGAGTTTTCTTTGTTTTTTTTTTTTCAGAAAACTCCATTTATCAGCCCCTGTTGTAGTTTCACATGGTTTACATTTCAAATGAATCTCTCTTTTCTTGCACTGGTGATTTAAAAAAGTCTTATTTCAGCCACTGAAAAACTTCATTTTAGCTTTAAGGCTCCCTGCAACCCCCCCCCCATTCTTGCCAGCCCTCTAGAGGCTTATCTGGGACAGAACTATGGGCTTACCTTGGTGTTTAAGCCCCACCTCTCCAACATAAACCAGTTAGGAGCTCATCATTTCAACAAGTCTTGAGAACACCTTGTCCTATTTTTAGAACTGACTGTTTTGATCAGTTATCAGTTATTGACGTACAAACACAAAGTTTTAAAAGTTTGCACAGGTTTAGTCTGAGCATCCAGCATTGTTACTTTATATCCATGTTTTGAATATGAGAAAGCAAAGTACCCGTTTGCTTGTTTGCATGTCATTGCTACTTGTTTGCATGTTATTGCTACTACTGCAGGCTCACACAGTGTAAATCAGACCGACTTGTGTTCATGCAAATGTGCAAAGGTCATGTACTTTACTGATGAAACCCTTCGAATGATTTAACTCAGTGTTGTGAAGGGAGAAGTCTCTGGAAACTGAACTGTCTTTATGAACAGCACAATAAAATGGAGTCATATTCACTCAAACACCCGCTGAGTCATCGTAGAGTCAGGGTCAGTTTGAGGTTTGATAAGTTTCTCTGCAAAGACTAAACCTTGTTTGAAAAGAAGTTGAACTCCAGTTAAATTCACCTCAGCTGCAGGATGTGTTTGGTGAAGTTAGGAGAGTGAGTGAGTCGAAGGAGAGAATTCAGTAAAGAAATAAATTACAACCATTCATCCTAAAATCATTTCTGAAGTGTTGTGAGTTTCTCTGATTGATGTTCTTAAACACAGCCTCTTTGTTTTAACCTATATCATCGACCTGCAGGCCTCTTTCCTCCAAACTGAAACACAGACTGATCTCAGCCCAGCTCTCGTCTGTGATGTTGTTTCTGTTTCCCAAAGCTCTCATTGAATTTCCCCGAGCAGCGACTGCTCAGAGTCAAACTCAGACAGAGTCTGTGAGAGCTGCTGAAGGTTAGACGCTGATTCATGGAGCTGTTCGATATGATGCCTGCTCGTCCACAAGTGTGTGATATCGACTGCTTGTTCCTCCCACACACTCTCACTGCTGAGCCTCCAGATTTCTGATGAGTGTGGATCTGAGTTAAAGTGTGTGTTGTGATGTTATTTTGTTCTGTGGACGAGTGAAATAAACTAAATGTGCCGACAGGGGAACTTTTGGATCACTGTTTGTTTGAGGTCAAGTTTTTGGCAGAAATGATTGTATTTTTAGAGAAAGACTCTTATTTTATTCTACAGTGACTAAGAAAAGGCCTCAAACATCCCATCAAAGAGCTGCTGAAACTTAACATCACACACTTTAGTGACCTGTTCTCCACTTTCTGTTTCCTCCCTCATCCACATCCTGTCTAATCAGTCATTTATAAAACTCCCATCTTCTCACTTTTAATCCCGTCCCTCCATCACTCAATCCTTCCATTTATTCTGTCGTTCAAAGAGAGAAATAAAAGTTTGCAGCCTCCCTCCATCGAGCTTCGTCCTCGTTCCCTCAATCTCATCCCTGAGGATAAAGCAGAGAATATATTTTCACTTCTATCAGGGAGGATTTAGGAGACCATCTCCACTTAATGAGGGTTTTAAAAGTTAAGAGACAAACAGAGCCCACCATGATCGACGCTATTTAAGAGGAGAAAAGTGAGCACAAGTTCACCAGAGTGTGTGTGTGTGTGTAGAGAGAGAGGATTGTGTTAAACACAGTTTTCAAACTTTAAAATTAAAAGTTTGTTGGTGTTTTACTGAAACTCTGAGTTGATCAATAAAACCTGATTCATGCTCCTTTTTTCATCTTTGTGTGTAAATCACAGATAAACACATGACCTCCATCTGAAGGAAGTTTACAGATTAACTTCATCTTTTTTCAGAATTTAAACTCAAACACTGTTTAAGGTGAATGTGAGCCACATGAATTTTACAATTGTTTTTATTTAGAAACTATTTTCTGAATCACCTCTGTCCCTGAAGAAAAAGTCAGATTCACTAAAGTCAGTCCATCTCCTCCAGGAGGGAGCGTCACTGTTTGAACTGTTTTATTTTGACAATAAAAGTTGTTCCCAGACGCAGACGGTGGCAGCAGAGCAGGAGCAGATCAGGGATTTATTCATGTTTTATAAAAAGCTCAGTGTCAAGCAGGTCTGGGAAAAGTTTCCTGGAAAGAGCACGAAGTGACTGAAAGCAACAGAGTAACAAAGACAAACTGTCCACAGAAATACAGGATCTAGATCTGTTATAAATAACAACCTGCTGAGGAGGGTTTTAGCTTAGTCAGCATGTTAAAAAAGTTATACAACCATAGAACGAAAAAGAGGTGAAACATGGGTGTAGAGGTGTAAATGAGGGAGGGTCTGTGTGTCTCTAGTGGAGAGAAGGAGAAACGAACAGAAAGGAAAACACAGCTCCAATGAGACTGAGACCAGAGTTTCTCCTTCAGCAGGTAGGGAGACTTTTTCACTCAAGTTCATGAATGTTAATCAAAAGCCTTAGTCAAAGTTAACGTTAAGACATTAAGAAAAAAATGTATAACAAGCTCATCAGGAGCATCCTTGGAGCTGTAAATGTTGCCCACACAGGCTGAAACGGGTCGGCTTCTCATGTTTACTCCCTCACTCACTGTTTTTTACTTTTATTAATGGCTACAGTGAAGGGTTTTCTTTTTTTCTTTGAAGCAATTTGTCTTTAGTGATTAAAATCTAATTTTGATCAAGATTTATTTCTTAAAATGTGATGACTCATGTGAAATCTGAATAGAAACTGATCTGCTTGGTTTAAAAACAGATCACCAGAAAGAGAAATGTTTTCTTTCTTTCTGACATGTTTGAATGAATCATCTTCTAATGTTTAATTTTATCTTCTGCATGTTTCCATAATTAAACCACACTGATGCTTATTTGTGGTTAATGATGCTCTGAAAATCTGCCGTCACTTTATTCTGCTGCTGCCACTTTGTGGAGCAGAATACAGAGAAACTATTGGAGAGAGAAACAGACGGATAGAAACATAGAAAGAGGAGGGAGTGATTTCCAGTTTGGACCAAACAACAAAGTGGTTCAGAGAAATGATTCTGGTCAGGACAGAAGAGTCAGAGCCAGCATCTACAGATGGAGACAAATGTTTCTTTTTGTGAGTCAGAGCCGTTTATTTACAGGCTGCTCAGAGCAGATTTGTGGCCCTCGTGTTTGTGATGTTATCTGGCTCATTTCTTTGTCTTAGAGATCATTTAAAATGTACACAAACTCTCTGCTGGAGGCTTTGAGCTGAACTGAAACATGCTTTGGTGTCTCTGACAGGTTTCCACAGAATATGGAGAGTCGATCAATGTTTTCCCCCCGGCTGCAGACACAGATCAGTGTCTTTATTGTGATCTCAGCAGGAAATAATCCTGAGTCTAAAGAGATCTGTCAGATTATAAACCAGTGTTTGGATAACAATCTTCATCAGGAACACAAAGTCAATAAATGACGGAGCAGTCAGAGTGAAAACACACGCAGCAGATCGTTCCTGAAGAGTTAATGTGGTTTCCTCTGAACTCAGGATCCTTGATGTTTATTTTCTCTGAATTATAAAGAGACCTCAGGTGTGTGTAAATGAATCAACGGGTAATGAATGCAAATGTATGTTTTTCTTTGATTAATGCAAAACAACGACTGATCTTACCACTTTAACAAAAGGAGGATAAACACTGTGGATGAATTCAGTATGTTTAACAAACAGAGAGAGGGAGGTGTTGAAGGAATTAATAATAAAGACAAAGACTGTTGTTCTTGACTGTTCTTCATGTGCTGGTTTCTGCTGGAGGTGAGACAGGAAACAACTGGATATTTAAACTTTAGAGACGTTAAACTCAGAAGGATTAAACTTATTTTGGTGGAGAAGTGACTGTTTATGAAGGACTCACTTATATGATCCCATGATGCTGGGTTAAAAAAATCTAAGAATTTGATCAGTGAAGATAATCTCTGTTGCCTCTTGTAACAACTAGTTAGAAACAACAATGCAGACATGTAAATGCAATATTTTGTTCCCTTGTTAACAAACAATTTAACAGGATGTTTCTCTTCACTGAACATTTCTCCTTCTCATCAGAGAACAAGAACGTGTGTTTGACTTAAACTCCATTAAAACTGCAGCAGTGAACCAGATCAAAAATCAGCTTTTACTTTCTAAAATGGGTAATTAACATCTGAGAGCTTGGCAGGTTTCCAAAAAAGTTTTATATTAAATCTTAAATAGAGCTGAATATTTGGAATAATACAATGGAAACAATGTTCAGACATAAAAAACAGGCAACAAACTCTCTTTAAACTGTAAATAAAACTATAAACCAGGTTCATTGTGACTCTCTGAAGGTCTGAAGTGAACAAACGCCCTCAGTGTTTCTCTTTACGTCTCACTCTTCATAGTTAAGAAGCTGAAGTAAGTTCATACAGCTCACCTTTGTAGCTAATATCAGTGTTGTTGTTTTGAGAACTTTGGTCTCTGCTTTATATTCAAGGAAATATTCACTTCAGCGTTTTAAATCACAGATCTCTGACAGAGACTGATCTCCTCCCCTGAGTGCCCTTTGAGCTCCTCACAGACTTTATTGGCTGAGTTTAGCCGAGCAATGTGAGCTCAGCTTTTAGAGGAAGAAGGAAACTCATTATTCTTCTTCCAGGACTGGAGATGAGAATCTGTTTCAGAAGTGATTCTCCAAATAGAAGACCAGAGAGCTGAGACCTCCTACTTTCTCTGAGGACCGTCTCTCCACAGATCAGACTCANAGAGGAGAGCACACAAGCTGCTGCTGAATAAACGAGAGGCCAAACAGCGTAATGAGAAGTTAAAACAGACGACAAAGAGGTTAAATCAGACAAGAGGAGGACGTCTGAACAAATGAGAAACAGAAAAGAGGAGAAGAAACTGAAGCGGCACCAAAACCACAGGAAGCTGCTTTAACAAATGGCGCTGTGCGGCGGCGACCCACCAGCACTGTGCTGTGATTCAGCCCATTTTTCATTAGGCTGTGATTTATCAGCGCGGCTCTGAGAGGAGCGTGGCGGGGCTTTTGATTAAGGCCATTAGATATTAGACATTAGAGAGGAGATAACTCAGAGCGCTGGGGTGGGTTTGATTTTCAGTGAGGGGGCTCGCCCGGGGCAGACGCTGTGACCTGCTGACGGCGCTCTGTGAAGCAGCAGACGCTGATGAGGTCTCCCTGCTGACTCAGCAGGTGACGACATGTGCTGAAGGTTAAACACACAGGGCTGAGTTTGACCTCCATCTGACCTCTACACTTTCAATCTTTTTTCCTTTCCCAGCTCGTCCATCACCTGTTCCTGCTGAGTCTGGATCTAAAACCACTCAAAGATCTGAACAGATCCATTTGTTCTTTCATTTAAACTGTGTGAACGTGTCAGAGCTTTGGTGTCTTCCTGTCCTTGTTTAGGTTTGTTGACCCTGACTAACCTGAGGACCTGCTTTTTGACAGCTCTTCATCATGGAGGAGGATTTTTACACTCTCTCTCTTCTGGTCGTCTCTGTCTCTGAATCCTGTTTTCTTACTCTAATTCAGCCTCTTCTCTGTCTCTGTACCCACTCTCCTCTCCTCTAATTCAATTATTTCTTTGTCTTATCTTCTCTCTCCAGCTTATCTGATTATGAAGCAGAGTTAGCAATTAAAACAGAGATATGAGAGAGATCTTTCCTTCATGCTCGCTGCTTTAATGAGATCCATCTTCATGCCTCTTGTGCAGCTAAAGTTCAATTAGGTGAAAACACTCGAGTGGGGAGGACGAGCTCCGTCTGTGTGAAGTGAACAGAAACAGGGCACTCACAGAGGGATGGTGTAAAATATTATCTTTAACCTCAAAATATTACTACTTTGAGGTTAGACATGTTTTTATTTATTGTACCTTTGCCCATGAATGGATCAGTGTTTTTGATCCACAGAAACCTGTTTGTTCCCTCTGGAGTCTCCTGTTGTAACCTGCAGGTTTTTCCACAACTCATATTTACTCATCTGGCATTGTCTGCTGTGTGTGTGTGTGTGTGTGTGTGTGTGTGTGTGTGTGTGTGTGTGTGTTTGAGGTGTGTATCTGTGAGTACATGTTTGTGATATTTACTCATTTGTCTGGTCATGACCCTCATATTTATGCAGCCTGATTCTTCCTGTGCAGTCGTCTGTGATATTTGCTGGACTGGTCGTGCAGGTTGTTTTTGTGGAGTTGAGGTTCAGCATGAGTCTCTTTCTTTTGTTTACAGAAAAACTCCTTTACACATGTTCAAGACGCTCCTTCATGTTTTTTTCTTTTTTGGTGATACTTGATGTTTGAAGATGATCTTCAGCAGATCTGAGGCGTCTATAATCTACAAACACGTTCACTGATGAGACTGAGTGTTTACAGGAAGGTTCCTACATAGTGAATCACCCATTTTGTTAGACACATTGATCCACTGATAATCTTCAGATATTTTATCAAGGTGAGAGAAAAAATAGAAAGTCACAACCAGCACAGACACAGGTAGTTAAATAAATTGAACCATAACTCCAGACCATTTTCTCTCTCTGATAAAACACTGTCCTGTTCCTCTTCTTTTAATCAGACATGAACACAGGATAACACCAGCCTCCTGCTCATAGTCTGTTTGATGAGATTAGATTTTAATTTGATCGAACAAAAGTCCATAAAATCCTGACCTTTTTTTTATCTCAGACAAAAGTGTTTAGACAGACGCCTGATTATTGATATATCAGTTTAATGTCTCCACACATCAACACATGAACAGAGAGAGCAGCTGTGTACAGAAAATACTGATCAATCATTGATCTACAAGACACTACAAGACTTTTATACTTTCCAAATTCACAAGAAATAAATTTTAGAGGATGAAAGTAAATGAGAGTCTAAATAAATGAATCCCAGAGCTGATAAAACAGTGATTCAACACATTGAAAAACACTTGTGAGCCTCTTTGTTCAGCTGATCACACAGAGAAAACACGAGACTCCTTCAGGACATAACAATTTGTCAGAGAGGGTCAGAAAAAAGATGAAAAAACATTTGTAAAGTGTGTGTGAGAGAGAGAAAGAGAGAGAGGTAAAGAGAGAGGGAGGTAAAGATCATCATTGCTCCTTAAGTGTGTCCTCACATTACGTACGAAACCAGCTGCTCTGCTGGTTTAACCTTCTCATTCACAGAAGAAGAGTGAGACACACACAGATGTTTCATTCACAGCAGACTGATGAGTGTAAATGAGGAGAAACTCAGAGAGAAAAAAAACATGAAGCTGTTTGAAGCATCAGCGTCAGGATGGAGCAGACGAGAGGAGCAGGAACGACGACAGCTGACGTGTCTCTTTCTTTCTTTATTTCTGAATCGTGCAGTTCTCTCCCTCTCTTTCCTGAAGCATCTGTAATGATGTGAAAACTGAGACAGAGAAAGAGGTCGTGGTCAGAAATGAGCAGTTTCATCTGAAAGTTCAACTCTCCTGCTCACAGATGAATCACTGAGAAACAAAAGAAACTGAACATTTTACAAACATCACAATGTTTTTACAGCAACTGATGTCGATCTCTCAGTGATGTTTTTATGAAGAGCGTTTCATTGTGGATGAGATATTCAGCAGATATGTGACATCTTCTGTCAACATTATCGTCTCCATTAACGCTTGAAATGAGGTTGAAAGACTCAGGTTTGAGAGTCAAACTATGAATAACCTGTCAGTTATCAGTCTAGAAGAATAAAGATGGAGGAGGATCAATCTGCAGAAGATCTGATCTCTCTTTGTGTGGAGCCCTGTCATGTTCAGCCAATCAGAGGCCTGATTGATTCAGAGCCATTATTCTTATTTGGTTTGATTGGCTCAGGATCAGAAATGAGCTGCTGTTTCTCAGACTCTCAGCCAGCTTTTATCTGTGAACGTTGTTAACACCTGGAGTCAGAGACGGAGACGACTGCTGCAGGAAGTGAGCAGATCTATGCTCCAGGATAAAGTACTGTTCCTATGAAACTTCAGCTCCAAAGAGGAGACACTATTTTTTATTACTCCATGGTTTTTACATTAACATCAGAGCTAATAAGTGTTAGCAGGTTTCTTTTAGTCTTATTTCATCAATATTTGTGTTTTCATACGTTAAATATTTCCTGAAGATCTAGAGATCCCTGAGTGTAAACTTGACCTCAGCAGATTGAACCTCCAGAAAAAATATGATCAAAGGCGTCACTGAATCTCTATCAAACTCAGGCTGCAGCTCTTAAAGTTGTACACCTTTTACACCTTCCAGTGTATGTAGAAAAAAACAACAACTTTTTTTTACTTTTTCTCAGCAGACAACACTTTATCACCTCCCATGGTTCCCCCCTCAGACGTGATCACATCTCCAGGCTAAACTCTGTAGCAGGCTGTGGGTCGTCTTCACTCCACATCCCAGAGCCTCCATCTACCTCAGCACCATCAACACAGCTTCTCTCTCTCTCTCTCTCTCTTTCTGCTGCTCACCTCCAGCTGAGCACAAACAATCCTCTGTGAGTCTCCACCGGACACCAGCAGCTCGTCTCTGCCTCCATCTGGGCAGATTTACTCAAAGGCAGATGGTTCCTCAACAAACAGGTCGTTTAATAGACGCTGATGAAAAATTCATCTGGGGCTAAATCTGCCTCTGAGACTGAAACCGAGACGGAGCAGAGCTTTTGGGTTGGTGCAACAGATGTGTCATTCATAAAACCATCAGATCAAAACACCATCATGTTGGAAATATTTCCCAAAGGATGTTTGGACATGAACTGAATCTGAGACACTGATAAATGTTTGAATCCAGAAGAATTATCTTTTAATATCCTGTTTCATTCAACACTCCTCACTAACAGTTTTTGAGATGTTAATCATTACTCTTCTGTTTCTCCTCTTCACTGGCAGAGAGAGAGACGTGGAGGAAGATAATGAGCAGATAAAATAAGGATGAGTGTGACTACACGGGGATGTAAACTCAGCAGGGAGCTGGCTTCATTTCCATGTTTGATTCTTGTCCTCACAGCTTCTCTTTCTCTCTCTCTCTGGTGAACTCTTTCTTTTGTCTTGATCATTATTCTGACCTCGAGGAACTGATCTGATCTTCAAGGTCATGTTGAGCCCTGAGCGATGCTGAAAGAGAAAAAACTGAGGAGAAGATTCCTCTCAAACCCTTTAATTGTTTTATTTTTAATGTTAAATTAAAGTTTTTAGTCCTGAAGTTAAAACACAAGTTATCACATGATGTTGAAATCGAAGAGTCTCAGGTGTTTTTATCGTCCCTCAAACCTAAAGTTGAACGATGAGGTTAAAGTGCTTCCACAGGTGTGAACATGAAGATTGGACGTCTGCTCTGACTCCACCTGCAGGTGAAGCTCAGCTGATCCTGAGGAGGTTTCACACTGAGACACGTCGCCTGCAGACAGATGGAGGCAGAGGAGCTGAGGGCGCTGCAGCAGCCTCAAAGTGCCTGAGGGGGATTATGGGTATTTTTTGTGTGTTTCGCTGCAGCTCTAGCAGCTCCTCTTAGCCTCTGTATCTTTTATTTTCATTATTCATGGCAGCTAAGGCTCCAGGAGGTTTGTTATAGTGTTTATTTATTCAGTCCTGAGGTGATTTCTCAGTAATGATCCCGCACACACACTTTCTGTCTTCAGTTCACATCCTCCTCCTCGTTTCCTCCTCATAATGTCTGATCAGTGTGTGACGCTCTGTAATTTACTGACACTGTGTTTCTGTGATTCCTCGACTCATCGTTTATGATAAAGAACATGAAAACATTTGGAAAAACGAACTCATCCCAGTGTTGCATAAATCTTGATTTTTCACAGTTTCTCTGATAAAAGAGGAGAAATTGATCAGTCCATCCTCTCCTCTCACTGATAATAACTTCTCATTATCAGGTTTTCTAATTAACGGACACTAATGAGGGAAAATCTGAAACTCATCCAAAGATTCAGTCTGGAGACGTGGCTGAACAGGTGAGTCATCACTGCTGCTGTTGTTTGGAGAAAAACTCACCTGATCTGCTTTAAAACTCTGAAACTGTTTGTTTTTATCACATGTTTCAGACAGAGGTTGATTTTTAGTGACATAATAAACAAACAGTGGAGCTGCCTGATTTGATTCATGTGCTTTCTCAAAATGATGCTTGGTTTTTATCTCTCTCTCAACCTACAACAGTTTGAAATCAGCTGTTTTATTTAATTTCTCTGTCTGGATCTATAATCTTGATGTTTGTTTTCAGAGCTTTAAGTGTCAACATAAAGAGAAGGAGAGGACATAAACTATTTTCAAACAGTTATACCGCCTGCTTCAGAAAATTCAGAGAACTAGCCGTCTGACAGGGAACAATTCAAGTGTCTGCAAATAAAAGCAACAGTTGCTTCTTAAAACAACGTTTTGTAGCTTTAAATCAGAAGACTTTCAACAGTCATGGCTCAGCAGTTTGTTTTTTTTTCGGTTTTTTTTTGCCTGTAAGCTCCACAAAAATACATAAACACATAACTGAAAAAGATATTTTGAAAGGTGAGAGACAGTTCTCACACTTTTCACACGCAGAAACAAACCCCTCAGTTTTGACAGTTGAGAATCTTTTGGAGGTAGAAGGACACTCAAACTGTGCTCCACACACACACACACACAGAGTCTCTCACGTTATTTGTTGATTCGTTGTTTGTATGAAAGTCGATGTTTCCCCTGTTGGAGGACTGACAGCTGACCGTGGAGAAAGCTCCTTTAAAGAAAAGTGAAAGTTTCTCTAAAGACATTCTGTCCTCAAACTTGTTCTGAAAGTTATTAAAAAGGCTGAAAATCCCATCATGCCCCCCACCTGAACACATCACTCTTTGTACCTCGTCTTTGTATTTAAATGCAGCTTCCTTCCCACCGTCATCCCCTTGAAGGACAGTTTCCATATTTGTGATGCAGCTGGTGAGCAGGTGGATTTGTGGGGAACATTGTGGGCTTTAAGAGTCAAAATCAAACAACACAGCTGATCAGAATCTCTGAAAATAGTGAACAAAAAAATCATTTCATGCTAAAAGAATGAAATAAAATGTTGCCCCATGATGGTACAAGCCATGTAAATACTGCTTTCATGGGCTTAAAGTGACTCATTACCTCATCAGTAATCTCGGTGTTCAGCAAGTGGCAACCTCCAGTCTGAAAATATGAGACAATGCTGAAGTGCAAAAAAGCTGCTGTTCCTCGAGTGTCAGCTTGAGGCTGGCACTGGAAGTACAGAAGTCAAATTAGCATATTTATTTACAGCCTGGTACAAAAACTACTACTACTGTCTGGATCGATAATTTCACTAACAGCACACACTGTACAGGGTGAATTTTTCTAACTCTGCTGTTTAGAAGATATTGAGATCGAGAGCTTTCCCATTCAGAGGCACAGCTTAGATCATGTGACTGATGGGCATCCAATGGCTGTGAGCCAGGTCACGTTTCACTCATCCCATTTCCAATATGGCTGCGCCAGCCCTTTTGCTTCCAAACAGGGCAGCAGAAATAGACGGTTGATGTCACAGACTTTACGTTCATCTATTTTACAGTCTGTGGTGTTCAGGCAGTCTTCTCTGTTTTCAGATGTCAGAAGAAAGTTTTTTTTTTTTTTTTAGGAGATCTGACGAACTTTCCATCAGACTTCAATACAGAAATGAAACTCTGTCAGAAGCTTGGAGGCAGTAAGGAGCGTGTACTCAGCCAGAGTCTGTTTAGAGAGAAAGAGAGAGAGACTAAAATGGTTGCAGATCACTCTGTGCTGACCCCTGTTTGGTGTTAGCTAAGAGTGAGGAGATCCCCCCAATATGGCGGCAATGCTGCATCACGCTCCAGCATGCAAGGAGACGTCTACATATATTATGTCTATGCTCCAAACAGCTACAAACCCCCTTCCTCTCCCTTAACCAGACTATTGGATTCCTCTACCTGCTCTCAGCTTCAGACATGATTGATAGAGCCCTCACTCACACCAACTGACCTGCATGAGTGTGTGTGTGTTTCACAGTGACTATTTTTCTACTATTTTTGGAAAGTAGAGGATCTTTGTGTGTTGTAAGTTCAGAAAATGAAGATTAGTGTTTACAAATTCTGCAAGAAAATGTTGTGTTTTAATGTGTGTGTTTGTGAAAAAACAATCAGGTGACTATGGCACTCATTGGTGAATCTGAATGTGGTTACTCAAAAACACAGAAAGATCACAGCAAACAGAGCAAAGGCAGACTGAAAGTAAAACCTGGGACAAAAAGATGGAGGGTGGAGAAGAAACAAAGAACAAGTTTCTTTAGTATGCTGCAAGTGTTCACTGGACATATTCACTCACAATAACACAGAATCACAAACACACACATGCACATACACATCAGCTGTCATCACATGCACACAACACAAAATCTGGCAGCACATGCAAACAAAGGTTGGCGTGTGATCAAAACCACAAACAAATCCTCTCTTTTATGCCAACACACACTGCAGCTGTGTCTGCTGATCAGCAGACTTAAATAGGTCAGAAAGAAACCTTCACACGTCTGAGTGGATCCTGTCAGTTAGCCTTCAGGTGAGGTCTCTGCACCTTTGGGACTTTATGTATTCACATTCACATTCATGACAGCTGCAAACAGTGATTTACCTGCTCATACCTTGTCAGAGATGTGCTGTCAAGGTCAAACCTTCAGTCAATAAAATTGTGTGTTGTGGAAATCTCCGAAGTAAAAAAGACATTATTCAAACTGAAGCCTTGTTCAGGATGAGGTCTCAATGTGAACTGTTTTTACCCATGCTATAAGTTAGATAGAAAGATATTAGAAAATAAAAGATCTAGTTTTTAATTTACACAACAATGTAACGTTACAGTTTGTAACATCATATAGAGAGATTATAAGTGATGATAATAAACTTTGTATCACGTGTAACCGGTCAGATGTTAAACTCGAGCTCAGTGTCAGAGTATTCTCCAAATGAGGAGCTTTAAGGTTAAAGCTTTGAATCAGTTTTTAGGGACCCTAAAGTATTGCTCGTTATTTCATGGTTCTTCCTTTTGAAAATTCACTTAAAGAACATGAGTTGGGGACAGACAATAACAGTTGTTAAGAGCTAAATGAGAAAAGTCTTCAATAAAAAAGTTAATGCAGTAACAAGAACCACATCACTCACTTCCTCTCACCTGTGAACCACTAACCCAGTCTTCAGAACAAAAGTTTAAACCAACAATAACATGACAGCAGTAACATCTTAAACCATGAATAATAAACATATTGAGATGGGTAAAAGCACTTTTTGAACGCCTGTTGCCTTTTACATGGGTTGCCTATTTACCTGTTTCTGGCACTCATGTGTTTCTTAGCTTTAATCACATTAACCAGCAGTTATTAGTCAACAGGTTTTGTCTTGGTCCCGTTTCAGCTTCATGCTCATTTTATCATCTCCGTTAGTATCCTCTTTTATGGTTTGCTGGCAGGCCGTTAAAGTGGTATTGAAAATGAGTCGACTGGCTTAGTGGCAATCTTATTAAAACCTCTTCATCCCATTTCAGTAATGTGCTTAGAGCTTACAAGCTGTCCATTGAGTTAGCTGTGTTGCCAATCATTCAGCCGCTTGAGTGACACACACTCACAAATGCACACAGAGGAAATAATAATAGACTGAATTTGTGGGGCTGTCCGTGTTATTTGGTTCCCTGGACTAAATGAAGGGGTGTGTCCTGTGTGTGTGTTTGGAATGAAGTGAACCTCTGAGTCTCAGCTGTAGTTTTTGAGAGTTTCTGGTTCAGTGTCCTACAGATCAGTTAGTGAGAGAGGAAAACTCTGACGTGGAGTAATGGACATTCAAAATGTTGTGACAGGCTCTGTAAATGAGTTTAACAACCACTCCTATTAAAACCATCACAGGAGTGAAACCACTTTATGTTCAATGTCCTCTACATTTGCTCTGACACAGGTTTCAAACTTTACAAAAGGACAGAAAGTCATCTGGGAGGACGTTTCTGTTTGTGGGTTAAATGAGAAATGAGCAGAGAGACAAAAACAAGAGATTTCATTAGCATGGTTTACCTTTTTTAATCACATTATCTACTTTATTGAATGCTTTTCTTTATTATGTGTCCTCTTCAAGTTAAGGGTAGGGTCTGTGGGACTTTTTGTTACAGTTTGTAAACACAAAATTCAAACTGGGCTCCTCTGTGGCTCAGTGCCCGCTGTCTCCTATTGTAGCTCATTGTCCCCATCTGTGCTCACATGGCACAAAGACATAAGTGGAAACAACTTACATTTCTGTGCTTTTGGAACTTTAAATTATGATGTAACAAGAGATGATCTTGTTATCTTTACTGTTTTATTTGGCATTTCTGGAACCGGAAACTGAACTTAATTCCTCGCCATGCCTTGTTACCATGAGTGAGGAGGGCACACAGTGGACATGAGAGCCTGTTGTACATGGATGAATAACACGGGTGGGACAAGCTGTCTATGCCGGCTGTTAATGCTGGTGTGGACTGGCTGCCTACACTAAATGGTGTGGATCAGTTTCCTGGCCGCCTACACACTACAGTGTGGACCTGCTGCCTACACTACATGGAGTAGATGGGCTACGTCCAACAGTGTGGACCGGCAACCCCTCAGGCTTCATGTATATTAAATTATTAAGCTGAAATTATTTAAAACTTCGTTAAAAACATCAAAAGATTAAGCTATTTGTTTTGTTTGACAAATTTGGTTTGACTGGCAAAGTTCATTTACCTCATTGAAAAAATTGAGTGATTTATACAAAGTTTAGTATTGCTTGATCTATTTGGCAAAATTAACTTCAATTTACTGGTGGGGTTTTTTTTAAACACACACAAAAAAAACTGGTTGAGACAAAAAACAATCCTGCTTCAGCAACATAAATACATTACACACAGAGTTGCCTTAATCTTCTTGAGTAGATGTACCAGAAATGTTTATCATAAAAGGTGCTCTCAGCGCCCTCTGTCCTCTACTTTCATATACAGGAGATAATTTGACTGATGTGTATGATTTCATAAAAGTGAAATAATCACAAGAATACTCCTACAAAACTTCTTTTGTGCCTTTCTGATCAGAAGAACTCAACATTTTTGTCTCTCTGTGTGTCTTCCTCTCATTCTCTGAACCCTATGAACAAGAAGAGCGCTGAACAGCCCTCGCTATCAGCCATTCACATGCAGCCGCTCTCTGATAAGAGCTTTGGTCAAGTGACCAGAGGGTAATCATGTTTATATCAGGGCTGATTCACCGTGTGATAGAGCTGGTGGGTTCGGCATTTCCATAAATAGACAGAGAATTGAGTTCAGAGCAATGAGCATCAGGGGACAGAGGTGCAGCTCTGAGCTAATGGAGGGAAGAGAAAATACATTTCTCCAAGTGAACCAGAGAAATCAGCTGATGGAGCGAGCCTGAAGAGAGAGCTGAGAACAAAAAGACAATCATGAGTGAGAGAAAAGATTTAATGATAGCAGGAAACAGATGAATCTCATGAACTCACTTTAGTTCTTTCATTTCCCAGAAACATTTGGTCCTTGAATACTGAGCCATTTTGCCTTCACTAAACATAATAAATAAAAATTTTTGGTTCAAAAATCTTCAATTTATGGGTGTGTTGGATTCAACCAATGCCCAGTAGCATGTTAGATCACTGAAAACTGTCACAGTGAATGAGACCAAAATAGAACTAAGTGTAAAGACATGAATTTTCTAAACAAAAAGGTGACAGATCTGACAAGAAGTCACTTCATAACATCCAAAATCAGAAAGGTCTGACTGAAAACACAGCAGTTGGCTCTAATCGCATACTTCTTCACTTTACACATACTATTTGTATGTGTAAACACTCACTTGTTGCCATATTGGCTACAAAAAGAGGAAAAGGGCAGGAATAGATTAAAAGATGGATGTTGGTTGCAATTAGTGAATAGCAAAAGAAAACCTGCAATGTGTTTTTTTCCTCCTGGTAACAATCAATTGACTAATTTAATGTCAGCAGTCTTTTCAGTGGAGTAAACAGAATTCATACCAAACAGTTTCTGCACAGCAGGAGGGCAAACACATTAGTAAAAGAAAAGAAAAAGAGAGATCAAATAAAGAACAAAGAGAAAAAACTCATACAACATGCAAGTTTGCTTTACAGCAATTTGCTCACATGAGGAAAACACACGCACTCACACACACACACACACACAGACTCAAAGACAGATAGCCTCACTGTTCTCGTGTGTATTTTAGAAACAACAGAGCAGAGTGAGCAGCCACAGGGCCAGATGGCAAAAAAGCAACATCATTATTCAGACCATTACCTCAGCTAATTGAGGCACTACACACACCAAACACACACACACACATATGCAAACACACATGCACATGAC
Organism: Thalassoma bifasciatum; assembly: GCA_008086565.1. Classification (NCBI taxonomy): domain Eukaryota; kingdom Metazoa; phylum Chordata; class Actinopteri; order Labriformes; family Labridae; genus Thalassoma; species Thalassoma bifasciatum. The sequence continues at coordinate 4,382 of RPOG01004607.1, read as the reverse complement.
TATCAGCGTAACTGTGCCAGACGCCTGCACACGTATAGTCTGGGTTATGTATATGATGTTCATCTGGGTCTACAGATGTGCTGTCCTTTAGTAACAAAGAGATCAAAACTGTTTATATCCATGTGTGGAAGCCTCATCAGATGCTCTTTACCTCTACACACACACATTATGAGTATGAGTGGAAACAAGAGTGTGAGTTCTCTGAACACATGACCAACTTTAACATCTCCTTAAACTTAAACATGTTTGTACAGTTTAAGGAGCGTCTGTTTGTCACTTCCATGCTGATCTTGGTAAAGATGGTTTTTATGACCTAAAAATACACCACTTGACATTTTCTGTCTCACATCTGCAAGAAAAGAACACTACATTCATCCATGTACAGCAGGCTCTCATGTCCACTGTATGCCCTCCTCACTCATAGTAACAAGGTATTGTAAGGAATTAAGCTCAGTCAAAAGTTTTCTACAATAATAATGTATTGGTTTCAGTAAAACCCAGTATAGACGTGTGTGCTCTGGTCACGTTACATTGTAGAAGCCAATTATGAAGTGCTAACCAATTTTTATTACTAAATATGCAAACAAAATGAGTCTTGACTTAAAGCAACAGAACAACCACTTTTATTCAAATGACCCAGCCTGTTTGAGAACATCTTCTCCAAATGATCCAGGTGTGAGTCTTTTTCGCATGTTCTACTTTTGCCTTAGCTGGAAAATTTTCATCAAAAACTCAGATTTCAGAACTTAAAGCTACAAACGTGAAAAGTTCTGAGCTTTGCAGACAATGATAAATGTACTTTCTGCTGCAAGTCAAAACAAAAAAGTCATGTTAGGTTGTTGAGACTCTTGAGGTTGTTCTACATGTTATATTTCAGTAGACTTCACTTTCAGGAGACAATAAATGAGGTGAGGATACAAATTTTGGATGCTGAGTTTCTCTCTGGTGATTCACACAGCTTCAGGTGCTTCAAACTTCCATGTTTTATGTATGAGAGTCTGAATCAGAAACAAGAACCTGTGGATTAAAAATCTCAAAAAGAAAGAATCAGAGAACGAGAGGAGATGGGAGAATCCAACAAGTCATCAGAAATCAACACAGTGAGCTTCTCAGACTGTCAGACAGAGAGAGAGAGAGAGAGAGAGAGAGAGAGAGAGAGAGAGAGAGAGCGTCTTTTAATGTGTTCCCAGTAGAGTTTCCTTCTGAAAGTGTCTCTGGAAAGAGAAGAGGAGATTCACTCTGCACTGCTACACATACAATAGAGATCTTTAAACACTTCCTCCATCAACTCAGAAACACAATTTAGTCACTGGAGATTTGTGATAAAATGTTTTCAAGCAAAAATCGAGCCTGTCAGAAAAAAGAACTCTGATTAATTTAGAAAAACAACCAGAAATGGGTAATTATTTAATTTTTTTTTTTTTTCAATCTGACACCTCCATTTCCTGACACTCCAGTACAGGTGGTGGCAGTGATGCTCCTGTGAGCTGGTTTACCAACAGCCTTTAAAAGGTAAAAGAAGAAGGAGAAAAAGAAGAAGTAGAGAGAGGGAAACGCTTGTTCCTGCCCTTTTTTTGTTTTTGTTTGTTTGTTCTTGGTGTTTTCCTCCAACACAAATCAAACAATGAACTTTTTTCCTTTGTCATGAACCCAAAGCACCAATCAGGACTTTCTGCTGGTGAGTTTGATTTCTTTTGGACCTGTTTTTATTCCCACACTTATTTTTTTTTTAAATATACTTTTGCATTTTTGAGACATTTTCATTTGAGCTTTCAGTGGTCTTTGTTTTTCTAATGTTGTATGATGATGTTTTCAGTGATATGGGGTTTGTCTAGAAAGAAATGGATTACATAAAAGTATGTTTCATGACTGTTTCTTAGTTTTTGAAAAGTTGAAGGGTTTTCAAGGAGGCTCATTTGTGTCATAAAATGTGAAGTTTTCAATAAAAGATGTCAGCAGCTTCTGAACATGTAACAGTGACTCAGCTTAAATAAAAAGCTGTTTGTTACAGGTTATTTTACCTTAGATTTGTTTATAACGTTGATGAGGTTATTTTTCACTGTCCGTAGACACTTTGGTAAAACATCAGCTCACGTTAGTTTACTGACCCTGAACTAAGAGTCTGAGCTGTTTTCTCATAGATAGAAAGAAATGATTCATACGTATCAGATAGTTTTAATTCCTCTTTAAAGAAGACTCACAGAGCTTCTTCAGAGCCTCTATAATCAACACTCAGCTCACAGGTGACTAATTCACATCTCACTAAAGTGGTTTCATGCCTTAGTGTGACCAATCCATTGAGTTCAGAATAAATCTGTTTGGTTTCATTTCAGGAGCTGTGAGTCAGAGTGAAAGCATGTTTGAGAATAATTAACTATTTTTATAAGAGCTTTAGTGTTTCCGTGTATCGGTGTGTGTGTTCGTGTGTGTGTGAGGGGGTGGTGCTTGGTTGGAACACATCTCCATCAGTGTTTAGCCCCGTAACAAATGTGATTTGGTAAATCTGAAGGTCAGATCCAATAGCAAACAGTGCCTCTCAGACTTGGCCTCCTCTCCTATGAATCTTTAACAAGCTGCTCAGAATGAAACATCCCAGCTCCATGTTTGGACGGCAGCCTGTTTCAAAGCTTGTGGCATCTCTCTAATAACTCAGTCAATCCCTCGTCAAGAGTAATGGAGCAACCACTTATGATTCTACTCTAATTCTGACGCAGAGACTCACTTTCAGGGCTGTTTCTCAGCTGAAGAGGAGATAATGGTCAATATCTTCAAAGGGAGACAGTGTTTTTGATTTCTCAATCTGTGTCAAAGTTTCCTTACAAAATCACATGTATTTCTTTCACTTTGCTAAATGACCTTTATTTAGCTGTGTAGTAAATTACTTGTTATGGCAACTCAACACACTGGGTGTCAGTGATACACCTAAAACTGAGCACCACCTGTCAAAAATGGATGGGTGAAGAAGAAGAAAAACCAAAGCGCCTTCATCTCAAACACTCTGCAGGACTCAAACTGATGTCATGGATTCAATTTTTAGGATTTGGCCATTTTTGTGGTTCATGTTGACACTGAACAACTCTCACCACATCATCCACCCCCCAACAGTGATACTTTCATCTACTGATGCAAACCTGATTACATTTATGCATTTTTTAATTGATAGCACTTTATTTTGTATTTTGTATTGTTGAATAGATGGTTTACTATGTCCCTGAGGGTAAAATGAGACACTAAAAGCTTTGGTTACTCAGTTCAGGGAGTTTGTCAGATCCCATTCAAACATAATATCTGTGCTTTTTAAGAAAAATTAAGGAGAAAACTTGACTAAAAAACTAATATGCGTAACATTGATGAGCTGGTGTAACTGAGGCTGTTTTTGAAGGTGGTGAGTTTTTTTCGCAACATTCAATGGACGCAAACTAAACTTTATTTTGACATTTCATTTTTAAGACTTCAGGCTTCATTACTGTGAGCTCTAGAGCAAAGAAAGAAAGATAGAAAGAAAGAAAGAAAGAAAGAAAGAAAGATTTTCTCTTTAACCCCCTCATTCAGTCCAAGGACACTTTGCTGTTCACACCTGTTACCTGACCACAGAGGCACTGACCCTTGTTTGTGATGCTGATGGTTTTCTGCTCTCGCTCTCAGGTTTAGTGGCTCTGACAAAGTGAAAGTGGCCAAATGGCTGAAATTTACAGATTGCTTCTCAGAGGCTGTGAGGTCTCAGCTGTTGATACGACACTTTGATTTAATGCCGAAACTCTGTAAACATCAGCAGACGTCTGAGGATTTTTTACTTCAAGTGCCTGAAATGGTACGATTAAAGCTCAAACACAAACTCAAACTCAGATTAGTGTCCTGTCATGATGTCATGGAGGTTATTTGTGTTGTTTGCACTTGGGATTTTGTTATGTTGGACTTGATCACATGCTTCGGTGACAAGCTGGGAATGACTTTTTGATTGGGTAGGAAAAAGGTGTAAACGACATGTATTTTGTTAATATTTCAGTGTGTTGCTTCAGCCTTGAGATTATGCTTTGATGAATAGTCGAACCAGAATGTCAATATTGGATTTAGAAACTATACTTGTTCTATGACATAATTGTCACATATCAAAATTTCAATAACAGATTGAACAAAAATGTGTGCATTTATGACACAAAATGTTCCTTGAGTAAAATAAAACAATGACAAGAATTCACCGTTACAATTTTCACAGTAATGGTTATCAGACTTTTCAACAGTGGTTGCCATTTCTGCAAATCATACAATATATAAAGACAGACTAAAGTGCACTAACTTCTTCTTATGCATTGCAATGGAAACTGGGCAATTGTTATCTCAGGTTCATTTTTTGCTGCTCTACTGTTGCAATGAGGGCGATG
>RPOG01004606.1:0-42424 GCA_008086565.1 Thalassoma bifasciatum | reverse complement strand
ACACACACACACACACACACACACACACACACACACACACACTCATACAAAGAGCCCATCAGCATTCATTATTTCCCTTTCTGAAGAATTCATTTTATTAAACACATCAACATCAAACACAGACGATGTCTCCTGGTCTGAGGTCTCAGGCAGCAGAAACACTCAGTGTGTTCATTCATTCAGTCTGCTGTATAACAATACCTGTCTGTGAGAGGTATTACTGTGAATATGAGACACACAAAGAGAAAATAAAGAGATAGGGAAATAAAAAGATATTCAAATATGAGCTGGAGGCAGCAGCACCCAGTGTGAGAGAAAGAGAGCAGATGATGGACAGCACTGATAGTCAAATGTTTGTGACTTTCATTCCTCAGAGGAAGAACCTGGATGTAGTCTGGTGATCACGACGGCCTCTGTGTCAGACCTCGTTTGTTTTTTGTTTGTGGTCATCACTCTTTTTCAATCCCCTCTGTACAGATTCATCTATGACTGCTTCATTGGCCTTTTACCCTCACCAATCCGTCTCCTCGCCGTCTTCCATGTCCAGGCCTCTCTGTATCAGATCCTTCATCACGTCACAGCATCCTTCACTGTCCGTCTCCTGCTGTTTACCAGCTTCTTCACTGATAAATCACCATCTGCATTAAGTGCAAGCTCAGAGAAATGTCAGCTTCATTTTGATGGAGTCAGGCTGTATCAAAGACTCTGAGTTCAGGACAATCTGTGATTGAGAATAAGAATTTTCAGCAGGGCAGCAGTTCAGCTTTTGATGGAAAACACCAACACAGAGTCTGTCTGATAAGGTTTAGAGGTGGAAAAAGTCATGAGATGTTAAACTGACTGTTTTAAGGGGAAACAAGTATTATAACATCACCAACTTTTTCTTTCCCTGTTGTCCTCCTTTAACAGGTCACAGTGGTGATATTTGTCATTCTGCTTCATGAACACACTCTGTTTTTGACGCTGTTGGCCTGGTGGTTTAAGTGTGAACCTCAAAAACAGATGATAGTCCTCATATCACTGTATTGAACTCAGTCGGCCATTTGCTGCCTATTTTATCTCACTCTCTGTCTCCTACCTGCTTCATGATTTTCTGAAGCTGTTAAAGTCAAATAAAGGCTGAAAGTGACTGTAAAAATCTCACCCTCTAACTTTTAATGAGACTATTTTCCTGCAGATAAACAATACTGAACTGATGACTGAGCATTTCTACTCTTAGATGAAGGTTAACTATGGCCTCAATTTATGACTCATCCTCATGTTAGTAATGACTTCTCTTAAAACTATACAATACTAACTTTGTTCGCGTAAAACTGGAAGTGAGATAATCATACTTTGATATTTGTCTCGTGATGACTTTATTCTTCAGTGAATTGATATAACAGTGAGCTGATACAACACTTTGTCTGACAGAATCCACTCTGAGGATAAGTGGGAAAAAAATCTCTCTATCCATCCTCTGCTCTTCTCTCTGTGCTGTCTGTGTCTTTGTAACATGGCTGAACTAAAAAGGCTGGGGTCACAAATTCATGTTCCAGCAAAACAAGTTAAACAAAAAAAGAGACTTTGGACCCAAACAAAATACGAGATGATTTTTTAAACTTCTTTTTTTTTCTTAGAGATGTAAATCTTTTTTTTTTCCTTTTCCCTTCTCTCCTTTATCTTTTGGTTCACTGGTTATTCATTCAGCTCCAACTCTCCATGTCCGTCCGTGTTCCTCCTGACGTGTGAGTGTAACCTTTCCTTCTTTCCTTCTATTTCTGCAGCAGCTCTCAGTTCCCTGCTCTCTCCGTCTCTATCAGTGTGTGTGTGTGTGTGTGTGTGTGTGTGTGTGCCTGTGTGTGTGTGTGTGTGTGTGTCTGTCTGTGTCTGTGTGTGTGTCTGTGTGTGTGTGCTGACGTACAATCTGTGGGGGGTGGAGGAAACCTCTCAGCTTTCTGTCACAGCGAGTTACCGCGTTTACTGATAGACAGAAGGGATACACACACACACACACACACATGCAGGAATACTATATGTTTTACCCAAACAGCGTTTCTATAGATTAATAACATATATAATAACATATATTAATTACATTAATAACATATTTATAACTGTCAGGTTTAAGTCACGGCTACATTCACAGAGTCAGGACTTCACTTCTCATGTGTGTGTGTGTGTGTGTGTGTGTGTGTGTGTGTGTCTGTGCACTTTGATTTTCCTCCATCCACCTCTGCTTCCCATACCAACATCAAACATTCAGCAGCCATAAACACTGTGAAATGTCTCAGTGACTCACACTCTCTTTGGAGCTTGTAACAAGAGCGATGAAGTCGATTCACCTCCAATAAATTCAGGAGCATTTGTCACATGAAGACCATTTTTTTTGTTTCACTCACTGCAAGTTTTATCATTTCAAAGGTCAAAAGGAGAGAAGTTCAACCCTGAATTAAGATGATTCTTTAGTACAGGATGTTTTTAAGTCTCAACACCACATTCAGGCTAAAAACGCAGCATGAATAGAGTGAATATGATTTTCCAGATTCTAGGTCATACACTGACCATTGAAATAAGACAGAAGCAGGTTAAAAACTCTGTTAGATCCATGTTTTCTTCTTCAATATCTGTCATTTGCCATCTACTTTCAGTCTACAAAATTGTTAGAAACGAGAATGAGGGAATGTTCTTCTCACTTCAGATATTCGCCTGCAGCGTCATATCAAAAAGACACAAGTGAAAATTCTGTTTTGACCCACAGTCTGTCCAACATACTGAACCGTCCTCAAACATCTGTCTATTTTCATGTAAATATCACCAGGAGATGCTTAGTAAAGAAACTCTGTATGCAAACCTCCTCTTCCACTCTGCTTCAGTCAATCTAAACCCTCATGTTTGAGAGAGAGGGAACAGTTTCCACACAGAGCAGAGATAAAGAAGAGCCGAGCAAACGCTGAAGAGCAAACAGTCCCATTCAATCCAACACATTTTTTTATGATTTGACAGAAAAGTGCAGAGTGAGAGGAATAAAAGGTTAAAATAACACAACATGGACAGAAAGGAGATGAGGTGCAGAAATGCAGGACAGTCGTAGAGCTGCAGGGAGAAGGTACATTTTTGTTCTCAGCACCAAGTACGTAACTGCCAACATGTCTTTGTGCCTCTGTCACAACTCATCCACCAAAAATAATCTCTTAATCAAATAGCACAGACAGAGAGAGAAGGAGGGAGGGATGAATTGAGGAAAAAGGATCTTTGAGGAGTTCTTGTCTGGGTCAAAAGGACGCGATTTCTACATAAAAGGGGATTTAAACCTGCTTCAGTTTGAGGATCCAACCTTTGAGCCCACAGTCAGACACAAGAGTGTGTTTAGAGGGAGACCCAGACTTCCTCTCGCTCTCAAGGTCAGTGTACGTGAGACAGTTTCTTATAAACACACACACACGCACACACACACATGCTGAATACAGATGGTCGTTATTTGTGATGTATGGCCCTGCGGATGATTTGCTCCAAAACTCTATTTCAGGAACAGACAAGTGACAGCACAGAGATGAAGTCCATTTCTCAGACAGTCTGTGGTACAAGCCTGTTAACAAACGGAAACTAATGAGACAAGAAACAGGGAGTGTGTCTTTTTCTCTAACCTCTGAAGCTAGCTGATAATAAAGATGGCACAATATACACTCGTAAGTCACATACTCAATAACTAACATAATGTGACCTCACATCTCTGTGCGTCACATGAGATGATTTGTTGATTGTTGGACACCATTTATAAAAGTACAGAAGAAAACAAATGTGAGTCAGCTCATGAATGAGAGGAGCTTTCACTGCTCTGCTGAACAGAGTCACACTAAGAAACTCTGATAAGACTCTGAAAAGATTCAACACCAGCTCAGACAAAGAGGAGTTTACAGAAATGAGAAGGACAAAATCCTTTTATACTCTTGTGAGTGAGTAACCTTTGCCTGTCACACCTGTGGTGTAAAATATCACAAAGACACAGAGACAGAAAACACAGAAAAGAAACTCAGAACATGTAACGAGCAGTGAGTCCACGTCAGCAGTAAGACGTTAAAGGACAGAGGAAAGAGTGATGTAAATCCAAAATGTTAAAATAGAACAGAACAGAAGATCAAAAAACATGAGGAGGGACTAATTCACTGAAAATGAAGCACTTCTACTCTGACATGCATATGTGAGTCAAATTTAGCTGCTTTACTGAAGTGAGGCTCTGAATTCAGGACCTCATATTAAACCAATGTGTTCTTGATAAAGATGATATTTCATGGTTTGTCTTTGTACAGAAAGTTTCTCTCAAACATGAGGTTGGATTCATTCAGCTCCTCTCTGAGTGAAAGTCATGATCTTATTGTGTTTGTAGAGGAGTGATACATTTAAAAGGACGTGTAGTTTGGGGTGTATACATGCTGTGTCTTTGTCAAACCACAATGGTGAACATGCTGCAGGAAGTAACACATGGTTTGCTGCCTGTAAACTACTTCATGAATACATTTAGTGTCAGGGTGTTGAACTAACAATATGAACAAGCAGCAGTGAGAGGTCACAGACTGAGGATAATTGGGTACAGAGTCTCCAGAGTGTTTGTGAGTCTGTGTTTCTGTCTGTAGGTGCCAGAAAACACAGTGATGAAGTAAAAACAGAGTCAGTCTTTATCAAATCTTCAGACAGAGCCATTTACTTTGGTGACTTGGTCCCGAGCGTCAATAATTAGCATGATGTATTTCCCTAATCAGTCAGACTTGAGCAGAAAACACCTGCAAACACTCACAAGGAGAAACATACAAAGCACAAAGAAAAAAGATGGTTTTAATATCTCATAATTAACCTGATTTTTCATATCTCATTTTGATTCATAAAGGAGTGAAAAGTGTTTCTCTCCATCTGTTTACTCAGCTGTCACTGACTCTGAACAGACAGAAAAGGTCAGATTTTGGTCACATGAGTCATCATCGTGGAGGAAGACGAGAATCATGGGACTATTTTTGACTGTGATGGAAAAACAGAAGAGGCTGTTTACACTCAGAGTGATGTCACACTGGTGTTTATATTCATATATCATATATTCACTGTTATGAATATAAATGAAACAGTATTCAAAGCTGTGTATTGAGGCTCAGTGCAAACCCACATTTATTTATTTTTTGAAATTATCTTCATTGGTGTGTTTAATTCCTTATATGCTGATCTGAGATGTGCTGAGGACAGAGAGAGAGTACAGTCAGGTCATCTGTCGATCACTGAGCTGACAAATAGAAACAGACAAACACTGATGCTCCAAACATCTGAAACACACCTACAGGCCATTTACAGTCATTAATTAAGTTAACAATCATGTCAGAGGAGAGTGGGGGAGGCCGGGGTACGTCTCATTATATTAATCAGTGTCTTCATATTCTCTCTCTTTGACTGACCCACAGGTCATCCCCTCTCAATTTAAAATGTAATTTTTTTTTCCTATGGACCAGTTTTGGTGAGCTCATGTGAATTGTAGCCTCAGTTTCTTGTTGTTATCTGACAGGAGGGTCACCTGCTGTAACCTGTCTGCTTTAAAGTTAGATTTGTTGTATTGAGTTGCTGCAATGTGATTGGCTGATTAGATCTTTGTGTTAATGAGTGGTTGGACAGGTGTAATAAACTAATAGAGTGACTGAACCCTGAATTTATGGAGTTAGAAAATATTCACAAAACTAATCAGGATGTTTGACAGGAGCTGGTCGAAGTCATACATCACTTTCAGAAATGAACTTTGAGAAGACTTTTGACATTTAAATGAGGTTATAAAGTCACTGTGGAGGACTTAAACATTGTGTAAAGCTTTTCTCTAAATTTCCACATAACTACATACAGCAGACCACAGGATGTAAAGACAAAACTAATTGAAATGAAACTCTGCTGGTTATTGTTACAGCTCCAACAGGAGTGTTGGTGTGACTGTTTAAACTTGAAACTCAAAAAAATTAAATGACTGTTGTTGTTTTGGACTTGAACACACTTGTGTCAGACTTTCAGATCGGACTTTAAACATTAGTTTTTCACACTTTTGACATCTACTCAAATTGAAGACATGAGACTTCTGCTGACAACAGTGGTTTCACATATAAAGTGCAAATGCACACGAGGAATATGCCTGTAAAAGATTAATCATTCGGAGCACTTTTCAGTACAAAGCTCCCAATGAAGTCACATTTTTTCAGTCAACTCAACACCTTTTAATTTTGTAGATGTTTCATGGTCAGATTAAAACCTGCACTTTGACCAGAACCACTTATACAAAAGCACCAAAACTAAAACACAAAGACTCAAACTCCATCTCTGTGTCCATTCAGAGCTCACAGAATAACAAATAACATCCTCCAACAACGTCCCACATTTTAAATATCACATTAACTTCTCCTCTTCATAAATTCAGGCTCTGGGCTTTATCTCCAGGCTGAAGTCTTCCTGTCTTGTTTTAATGTGTCGCCTTCCTGACTCATCCATTCAGCACACAGTCTTTATTAGTTTACCTCATCGTCCTCCTGAACTGAACTCGACCTCATGAATCACTGAGCCCTGAGCTGTTTCTCTAATGCTAACCTCAGGACCCATCATTGGACCTTTTTAAAGGTCGCTGCCCTGCACTTTGCATAATCTCCAACCTGCTGCATTTTAGTCTCTGAGATTATATGAGGTCACTGTTCTCATAGTGAGGCTCCTGCTCAGAGAGTCTGTTCGAGCAGAGACTGTCCAGACAAACTGTTCTGATAAAAACATCCATTATCTTTGAAGAGTTCAAGCAGATACCCTCATCATTCTCTTTTTATAAAGATTCATACAGAGGCTGCAAGAGGCAGAGACTGTCTCAATACGTAAATATTCAAATATTATACAGAGTAAAATTTTTATGAAGTAAATAGATATGAAATGTTATTAATATTTAGCCATGTCTCACTTCCAGGTAAGGTTTCAATCTCTCTCTCTCTCTCTCTGCCTGTCATTAGAGAAACTCTGGCCTTAAAGTACAGAGAAATCTCATGATGAGCGACAAGTGTGACCCTCCATGAGTCAAGTTGTTACCATGAAAAATATCCATCAATACAAGTTCTTTTGCTCGCCAGCATTTTATTTCTCTTCAGAGAGCATTTTGCAAGGCCAATACAATGTGTGACTATTTCATTCACTTAAATAAAAACTTTTCTTTGCGAATCATGCAGGCGTTTGGCTCAGCCTGATGCTTCAGCGTGACGCTAACAATAAGAAAAAAATGCAGCAGTAGCTCTACAAGCAGGGAGAAGTCTACAGAAGTTCAGACAGAGAGAACAATGAATTAAAAACTGATGTTCAGAGAGAGTCACATGACAGAGCAAGCAACATTTCATGAAATCCTGGTTCATGTCTGGAGACAGAAGGTCCGATCACTGAGTCCATATGAACTGTACTGGAAAAAATGTGCACACATTTGTCAGGTAAGCTAAAGTCAACTGCATATAACTATGAGCTCATGTGTGTATGAAGCAGTTACTTTCTGCAGCGTTCACTGCAAAAAAGCTGATTGTGTTAGAAAAGCTGCTCCCTGCTTTTCCTGCCTCCTCATTAAATTCACTTTTTGTAAAAGTTGAGTGATGGTCACTGTTAGAGACCACTTCTTCTCCTCTTGTAATCTCTTACATGATTCCACCTCCCATCTGACCAAAACAGAGTGGGTTGCACTGAACTCAGCAGCAGTTAAATATATAAGATGTTAAGTTATGGAGCTAATGACACCTGAAGCCTGCAGAGAAACACAGAAACACACCACAGTTACAGAACATAGTCAGTGGGTCATTCAGGTGCTGCTCCAGGTGAAGTCAACATCAGTCCAGTTATTTCCACGTGTTTTCAGTGGTTTATGCGTTTTCACACAGCACTATTAAATATGCTGCACTGCAGTAACACTGAGCAGGAACTTGCTCCCGTTGTCTGAGCTCTGAGGCTGGAGCTTATGGGGGTCATCAAGCTTTCACTCCTCACTGGGAAAAAGAAATCCATTTCTAATCGAAGGACTGTGCAGGACCGTAAGGCCTAATAACGCTGCAGGTGCTCTGTGGGTGGTGAGCTGTCCCCCCCCCCCCCTTGTGGCACTGAAGCAAATCTGTTCCCCTTCAGTGAGCCGCTGGTTCGCTCTGACCCAGAGGAAGTTCAGCTCTGCTGTGGTACAGAGTCCCTGCTGTGTGTGCTGGGCTTTTTAAAAAAGAGGGTAAGTGGTCATGCTGACAACAGGTAACTCTAATCACCTGAGGGGAGAAAGGAGGTCAGCTCGGGTTAGAAATGATGAACACACACGGATGAGCTGATGAGTTTCAGTGTGTGAGCTATAACTCAGAGGTTAGCGATTAAACACAAGCTGTTTCCTCACAAGCATCACTTCGTCCTTGGTCGACAGACACATCAAACATTACACAGTGATGGATCATCACCGGGTTAGAGAAATGCTCTGTACAGTCTCTGTGCTTATTGATCTCACAAGGCATTTTTACGTCTCAGAAATCACTGAATTAAAGACTCAAAAGGATGTAAACAGAAAGCGTCATCTACTACATGACATCCCTTTAAATTTCTTCACTTTTAAACTAATTTGGTCTTGACCATTAAATTATCTAATTAAAAGAGTCCAGGATGATATTTATTCCACTTGGGAGCAATAAAAAGAAAATATATATGTATACACAACCTTTCCTACATGTCTCTAACCCAGCAGTCTGAAAACTTCTCCTTATAAAACTCCTGAGAGATGATTAGTTTGATCCTCCAGCTTCAGTCTGTGTTTCTGTAATTAGCTCCACTTAACATGAAACAAGTAATCAAACGTATTCCTGTATTCCTGCACCTTAATTAGAGCCTGTTCCTGGTCTGTTCCCCAACTTCTCTCTTCTGGTGTTTTTCAAATAACATGTATTAGCCCTGAAAGCTGCTAAATGTCAGATCATTCCCACCTGGGTTTGTTTGTTTTCTTCCGTCTGTTACTAAGAGCGATGAATTACAGGGCTAGCTCATTATCTAAAAACAGCTAACCACTGAAACTGGTGCAATTAGAGCGATGAGAGTAAACAAAGCACTTAAGATGAAACTGTGCTTCAAAATCTCTGATTTCTTAGACAACATAATATCAACCTTTAATGTTTTTCCTGGCTTCTAGTGCCCCCCCGCCCATCCTCTCACCGCCCTTGATATCTGTACGCTTCCCTCTCAGTCCAGCATTATCAGGGCCTCCTCTTCACCTTTCCCTCTTCGATGCCTCTTAAATAGAAGGTGACAAAGCTGGTCTGCCTGCATCACCTTCTGCCTCAAGCAGCCAACGTCAACTTGGATCATTGTGGAGAATAAAACCCTCTTCTACTCCTTAGTCTGTTTTCTGTTTTGAGTCTAGTGGAAGTGGATCAATTTAATTCAATCAAACTATTTGTCTGTTCTGACGTGAAAGTCCAATCAGCAACTGCGATTGGAGGTCAATCACTTGGTTTATTACAGGTTGTACTGACCACATGATGTGACACATTTTACTAGAAAACACAAATGTCATTGTTATTTTCCTTTGAGCACAAATAGCAGGTGAACTTGAATTCATATTAGCACCTTTAGAAGCCCTTTTCCATCCAAGCAACCAGGTGCTCGTTTGGTGCTATCACTGGCACTTTGTTGGCTCTAATCATGCTTTTTGTAGGAACATGTTTGGTTTTCCATCGGTAAGGAGCCAAGCTGGAGCCATGCCATTGCATCACCATAATAACAATAATAATCATATGTCACGAAATACACAACCGTTAACCAAAGAATGCTTGTGCCATATGGAAGTCCACAAAGCAACAATGGAGGAGCTCATTGTTCACATGCAAGTGATGATCCTGACTTTGCAAACCTACAAGAAGCTCCAGCGGAAAACAACTGTCTGCCTGTCTTTAGTGATGGCTGATCAAAGTTTTGTTGAAGCTTTGTCACTTCTTGAAAAACATGTTTCATTACTTGAGGCTTCAGTAACACTCAGTGTGTGGGGGTAACTTTGTTGGTGTAAACCATAGACTGTATAATCAGTGGACGTAATGATGTTTGGCTCAAAGTGAAGCTTCCAGCAGATGCCCCGACCCCTGGTGTCTGGCTGCTGTATAGGTCATAAGCCCCGCCTCCCCGTGCATTCCAGATATGGGCTGGGAAAACTTTAAAAAATTACGATACCTGGTAGAAACGTTTCTCTCATCCTTACGCTAAGGTAGCATGACGATGTCATTTGGCTGCCTTGTGTTCAAGTCTTTTTTTACTGAGAAGTTGGTTTTTCATTAGTTATTGGACGTTAAAAACCATGTTATAAGTTTCGTTTTATGATGATTGACAGCTGCCGTTCATGAGTAGTTTTTGTCGGGGATATAAGAAACTTCAGGAAAGAGAGCCAAAAGGAGACTAAACCTTTAAAAGAAGAGGAAATAAATATTTTTAATTCTCTTTTTTACTTGGCTCCACTGGAAATTCTCTACTGTGCAGACTCTGGCTGCACAATGGCAGCTTGTGTGACAGGGTTTTTTGGCTTCAAAATTGTAGAATGTTGACAGGCGGAGCCACACTGTCCATTCTATATACAGTCCATGGTGTAGACAAGAAGTACCGGTGCTAACCCAGGCTTTAGCCAGGAACTAGGACGAGCTCTATCAAAAAGAGGTATAAGTATGTTAGACATAAGAATAAGACACCACAATCTCCCCACAGCTTCATCGCTCATGTGACTCATGTTTGAATGACAGATGCTTTGTGAAGTCTTCAATCCTTTTTTTGCTGGACCTCCTGTTCTCTCCTCTAAGTTTGATGGCAGCAATTAACAGCAACATTAAGTGTGTGTTGGTGTGTGTTTGCCTACAGTGGTTCTTTGAGTCTGTCTGAACTTTAAACACAAGAATGCTTTCACTGAGCTGGACTGAAGCTGAAGACTTAAAGTCCATCATGAGTGAAAGAAGCAGGATGTGACTCTGACAAAGTAGCAGCTGTAAATACTGTAACACTACCAGTGTTATTGGAAACCAAAGGTGATTGTTTTTCCCCTCAAAATCAGCTTATTTGATGATAAAACACATTTCATTTTGTGAAGCTGAAAATACCTTATTTTAATGAAACAACCAAATCATAGTAAACAATAAAATACAGCAGATGTCTAAAAATACTGACTGAAAAGCAGCTGAGAAAAATAACTTTGGACCACACAGATTCAGTTTAAAGTTATGTGCTGAAAACTAAATACACACACACACACACACACTGACTTATAAAACATCTTCAGATCTGCGTCATAATGGTTTGAGGGAGGGACTGTGGTGAGTGAAAATGTGAATATTATTACCTCAAAAAGAAAAATACAGTGATATAACTTTTACGTCATACGACCCATCCTAATGCATTTATTCATCTCTCTCTCTCTCTCTCTCTCTCTCTCTCTCTCTCTCCTGGCTGTATCAGTGTAGTGAATATGAATGAAACCAGAGCAGAACAGGGACATGCATATCAATGTGCGCTTAATAAATTATGAACCAGATGTAGAGGAAAAGAAGGAGAAAAGGCTGTGAGTCCCACTGTGTGGCCAAGAATTCACTCCAGAATGAAAAATAAATGTAAAGAAACAGAAAGACAATTTCCTGAAGCAGATTTCTTATAAAACAGGATGTGCAACATTAAAATGAGATATTTCAGCTCTCATGCCCGTGTTTCACAGGGGGCTAAGGGGGACTTATTTAAACAGAATTGTATGTAAACAGGAACCAAAGACTTACCTAAAGGTTATACTATTGTGTCTTTGATGTTTTTGTCTTAGACAAATGTGTTCACTAAGTACAGTGTGTCTTTGTACAAAATCAAGAGTGACAAACTAGTCTGCAGTATTGAGTGAGAAAGAACTCTGCTTCTAAGTTTTCAAACTGTATTTCCTGGTGTGAACAGGTTTAAAGTGCAGGATGGTGTCACAGTCCGGCTGTTTTACAGATAGATGCATTTTCTCTGTTTGTTTTAATGTGGTTGGATGTGATATTCTTTGATAGTGAGTGTAAAGGTCACACAGGTTCCTGGTCAGCTTGGCCTCCTCATCGAGAACTAAACCATCAACTTCAGCACAAAGGTTGGTTTGACCTTCCGCTAATTTTAAGAAGGTCAAACTCAAACACTGGTGTGAGTTCAAGCACACACTCTGTTCAGAAATGTTGAGTCATTTACTTTACTGTCATTTTAGCATATTTTCAGGGCTCAATACTTCAGTAATGACATGTTTTACAACAGCAGTGAATGGATCAGCTTTTCTGAATCACAGCTTTAAAGTTAATAAAATTCTCCCAAACACAAGATGCTGACGATGACCTGCTGTGAACTGTAGATACAAGAGGACTCCTTCATCAACCAGAGTTTACTGAGGAACAGAGATAATCAACAAACTGAAGACCAAAAGAGAAACGTCTTTACAAAGTGGAGAATAAAAGAGATTGTTTCAGTCTAACTTTGCAGCATTTATATTGTAAATTATCAGTTTTATGTATTTATATTATAATGTTTTGTCTTATTGTTTATCCTGTTTGGGTCGTGGAGTGTCTGGAGCCTCTTTGATGTCACTTAGTAAAAGAAAAAACATTCACCCTGGACACTAGAGATGAATTTTATAATGGAGATTTGACTTTAAGCATGAAGTGTGACGTTATGTAAAAACAGGAGCATGAAAGTACAAAGTGTGAGCATCAGCTCAACCAAAGCAAGTGTCTCTTTTTTCTTCAGATTCATTAGACTAAGTGCCCTTAAACTGATGATCACGCTGGTTAAACTAATCCCAAAGTGGTTTCAGTCGTAGCTACAGCTGCATTTCTAGATGTATGTATAAAAAGTGCTAATAGATAACTCACATTCATTTGACAATATCAGCATAAATCAGCTTCTCCTCCTTTCATTCATATTAATGCTGGAAGTGTAATGAAGGCTGTGATGGCTCAGTGGTGATGGTGAGAAATACAAATGAGAAGTTTGAGATGAATCCTGGTGCGATCAGCTGCTCTTAGATGAGGCTGAATGCTCCATCACATTATTATACTGTGTAAGACATAGACAGACCTAAAAAAGACACTGTCCCTTTAATCCATGTCACACGTCTGATCAGCTTTGAGCCGACTGTTTCTCATGAGTGATGTCTTTTTTTACACGGTCAAGTTGAATTTGAGAAAAGATTATTTTAAGGTTCACATGCAGGAATTTGTAACTAACTGATATGAATTATTTAAATCTTTTTCAGATAAATAAATTAAATAATGACAGGTCCATTTGGCTTCAGGTTTTTTCTTCTCTATCATGACAGTCTCACAGTCTCATTCACCGTCTCCTCTGATCCAGAGCAGTTTAACATGATATCTACAGTCCAGCTCCAGTGGATCAGCTCCTTTTGTTTTCATCAGGTCAGTGTTTCTCTGTCCTTGCTTCACCTGCTTCACATCGAACACGATCCAACACCAAGAAAGCACTAAGCTTTGATTAACTCATGAAATTATCATCAGCTTGTTCTGCAAAACCACAACCAGGCACAGGTTTCTTCCTCTT
The DNA here is from genome assembly GCA_008086565.1 of Thalassoma bifasciatum. NCBI lineage: Eukaryota > Metazoa > Chordata > Actinopteri > Labriformes > Labridae > Thalassoma > Thalassoma bifasciatum. The sequence goes on along the minus strand of RPOG01004606.1, from coordinate 28,858 downwards.
CACACCAACGCTGCTGGTTACACAACCACACACATGAAAACTGAGCTGAAGACACACACACACACACACACACACACTCACTGATACTGATCCTTCACAGTGGAAGTGGATCCACAGAGGAAGTCACTGATCACTTGTCGTCTTCCTGCAGCTTCATGTGATGTTGTTTGTGTGTGTGAACGATACAGAGGCTCCTTCATTTATTTCTTTTTCCTGTGCCCTTTTTTGTGTCCACACCACTCCTCACCGTCTGTGTGAGTGTGTGTGTGTGTATAATTGTAGCTCCCCCCTCCCCTCTTCCCTCCCCCTGCTGGACCTGTGTGCAGAGCTCAGTCTCATTAAGACACCTCTGAACTTTCTAGAATGTCAGGTTCAGTTACCTGAAGCCACTGTGGGCTCATGCTTTGAAGCTTTATTCTCTTTTCTGCAGCTGCCTGGTAATTAATTTCTGCTGTGAACATGTTTCACATCTGGATGATCTTTATTTTTTCATTTACACCTAACTGGGTTTATTAAAGTTCTTACAGGGCTTCAGTTCTGGGTTATTACCTGTTTCATCCTGACCTGTTTTCTGAATAGAGATCCTGTAAAGGTCTTTCCCTCCAAAAATAAAGTGAATGAACAGTTACAGAAATATCAAGCTTGACATTTCAAATTGCAAGATTTCTTTTTGTTTGTGCTCATTCAAATAATATCAGACTCATGATTGTAACTTTTACATATTCTCAAATGGTCTGAGTTAAACTTAGATTTCAGACCCAAAACCACACAACATTGTTTCTGAGCCTGACAGTTCACAAGAGGACTGTGCTGCCAGATTTAGCTCTGATTCAAACTACATTTGTTGATATTATTTGCTAGTTTGTGTTTTTACCATTGCCCCGAGCTCATATTTTGTTTCAACAACGCAAAAGTCGTCTGTACATCATCATATTTGCTGCAATGTCAGATCATCCCAATATTTATTTATTTATTTTTTTCATTTTATTTATGTTTATGCTGCAGCTAAAATCATTCAAACCTTCCAAATTTCACTCATACCATACATGTACATGTGTATTTTTTTTTTTTAATTTTTTTGTAATTCTCAGTTTTCAATAATCTCTCTTTTGGTTCAGGGGTGGGGTTCAATGTGATTCAGATGAAGTTTTCCTTCTGTTTGTGCCTCTGGATGAGACTGAACAGGGTTTCAACTGAGGATAAAAGGACCAAGAGCGTCCCTTTGGAGGAGCTACACTTTTTTTTTTTAAGTTGAGCAAATCTAAGATGCTTTTAGATGTGAGAGATGCTGAGGTTTGACCAAATCATGCAACATCTCCTTTCTTTTTCTGAACTGAAAAGATTCTGTGCCACATGTAAAGGATGAAAAAATGAATAAGTTAATTTGGTTTATGCAGAAATTGCTGCTAAAAATAAAATCTCTGCTTCTTTGTTCAGATTGAAGAATAATGAACTTCACAGAACAGTCTGACCTCTGTTTGCCCTCGTTCATAGTCGTTCACGTGCTTCTCTGTGTGTGACATCGTTTTACTGCAGGCCATTGAGGCTATTTTAAAGCCAAGGCCTCTGCGGCCGAGTGGTGGCGGGATGAGTGACCCTGTAGGTGTTGACGGCTCGACAGTGTGGGTGACACGGCGACATGCTGTGGCTACAGATGTTATGTCTCCTCTGTTCCTCTTTCAGGCCCAGCTGGCTCAGGGGAGATGTGATTACAGAGATCTGCAATAAGCCTGCAATCGGTGGTGGAAAGAACAAGAGCTGAGCTTCAATAATGAATGAAGACTCGCTGTTTTGAAGGCTTGAGTGACCGACCGTCTGATAGTCTGACCGCCCGTCATCCCGCAGAGACAAAAGAAACCTCCATGAATCAAGAGAAGCGTGTGCTGTGGAGTGAGGCTCTTTGACCAACTTTCTGTTTTGTTTTTCTTTATTTCTTCTCATGCCCCCACGTCGCCTGTCACCTCCTCTCTCATCTGCTTTTGTATCACCCTTTTCTCTTCCTCGGCTGCTCCTCTCGTCTTTTTGTTTCCTGCTTCTCTCCGCTCTTCAGCTCAGGTGATATAAGGTTTGTCGACAGCTATTGAAACCTGGGGGATTAAGTGAAGCTATTTTAGGACCTCAGGCTAACACGACGATATCTCAGACAGGCAACACCAGTACGACGCAGACAAGCAGGTGATATGAGGCAGAGAGACAGAGCTGTTTCAACTGGAGGGGGAGGAGTGTGCCTTTTTCCAAGACACAAGACTTCCAGGCACAGGTAACAAGAGTACACACACACACACACACACACACAGATAAAGAGAGAGGTGACCACGAGCTCATCCTCTCTGCCCACACACCTGTGAAGAGAGAGCAGAGTGTGACACAGCTGCTGTCGGGTTGTTCTCACACTCAGGAAGTTAAATCCAGCACCCAGTCAACCTTTGCTGCTTCACATCCTCTCTGCAGAGTCATAACTGTCCACTTATTTCTCCAGGAGTCAAAGCTCCTTTTCATTGTCTGTGCACACATTTCTAGCATGTGCAGCTTCTGATGCACCTCCTGCCGTCAGAATATGAATAAACAAATGTGTTCATAGCTCTGCTCCCTGCCCCTGTGGTTATTCAAGTTCTTCTTTAACGCTGAATTAAAACTAAGACTTGAAGAAAAGCCTCACAGAAACCTCACTGAGCAGTCAAGATACAGATCACTGTGATCAGTAATGCAGCTGTTGAACCACAAACATAGCTCATTGGTTAGCATCTCATAATATTAAAAACAAAGTAACGAGTCACAGGATGAATAAATTGTGTTGGGAAAAATTAAATCAACACAAGAAACTCAGAAAAAAACCAACAAACAAAAAAAAACACTTTGCTAACGCTCCCAGCTTTCCGTCATTCTGTTTGCTACTGTCATTTTGGGAGGAGAGAGAGGACAGAAGGTAGCATAGCTGTATGAGGCCCCAGTAATAAGACACCCAACTCTTTCAAAGTTGATTCCCCAGAAAAAAAAATAATAATAATAAATCTTCTATTCAGAACAATACGATGCATAAAAAAGAAGAAGCTCTCTGAAACAGATAAAGGCTGAAATTAAATCTTTGTATTTGAGTCACAGTGACACTCAAAGAAAGTTACTGCTTCATTCGTTAAACTTTGTGTTTATTCTATATGTCGTTATTTTGCCAGCCTTTGCGTATGCGTCTATAGCCGACATTTAATGCAACACTGTTCAAAGTTGAGTCTGAAATATTTACACAAGTTCAGTAAAGAGAACCAAGTGGCAGATAAATAACATCCATTTACAAGATGACAAAAACCTCAGCCACTGACCAAGAGTTCACTTTGGAGGATGGTATTATTGTTTTCAACAATGCATCCTCAGTTGAAAGGGTAGAAAAAGTATAAATACACCTTAGAAAGGATATTGAAAAAACTCGACTGGTAGAAGAAAATAACAACAGAGACCTCTTCTGGAGGAGGAGACATGACATGTTTGTTTGGAGATCCACTTTCATTCAAATGCTTTTGTTATAACAAAATAGAGCAAAAGAAAAGAGAGAGAGAGAGAGAGAGGTTACCTTCTGTCCACATGGGAGGGGGAAACACAACATGATCCATCTTTTACTTAGATTTTCCTGAAGGTGACTCCTCGACAGTCGTTTGCCAAAAAAACAACAGATAAAAAAAAGCCATTTAGAAAAGCTCCTGAGTGATGGGACACTCATGAGACAGAGTTACAGGACCAAGGACTGAGTTAAACAGAGACAAATTTATGAAAAAATACTTCAAATTTTTCGACCCACACTTTCCATCAGATCAGAGATAAGAAAAGTGTGAGTGCATTTAAGTGAAAGAATCTTTACCCTTAGGGTGTGGGGGTAATTGATGCCTCTGTAGACAGCTCCTTTCCTATACAGTGGGTGGCAGATGAGATGCATACCGCAGGTTTAAACTCTAATTTGCAACACAGACTGTTGGAGTGGCCTGTTTATTTTGGTATTCAAACAAAAACAAAACTTATCATAAGTCAGGATCAGTGGGAGCTCTGAGGTTGTTTTTCCATAACCACACAATCCTATTCAGGAGTGGTGTCACTGTGGTTCAGTTCAAATGATAGGAAAGTCACGGTAGCAGGTGATTAAAACATCAGATCCAGTTGTGCATATACAGAGCTTTATTACCTGGTGCCTCTGAAAATAAAAACAAAAAGGGGGAACAAATTAAAGCGTCACATGGGGAGAAAATCCTGATTCACCTCAGTTTTCTACTCAATGTTTCAGTGCATCCACACCCAACTCAAACCAAACACTGGAGACACTGTTTTAGTGCAAGTGATCGATCAAACAGAGATTTCAGACTCATTTACATCTCCTCTGGGACCTTGAACATTTCATAATAAGAGGACTCCTGTGGATTTGAGCTTCCAGTGACTTTAAGCAGATATTTATTGAATAATCTGACTGAAAATCATTTTTCTTTTTCTCTCGTATGTCATCCTCTCTCTCTTTCCTCTCCTGCACTGAGATGCTGTTCCTATCATTTGTTTCCATTAAGATCAGCAGCAGGTCAAGCTCTGTTATTTGTCTCAGAACTACTTTGCTGATTGGTGACCTGATGGAAAAACACAATAATGACAGGTCTGAGCAGAGAATACAAATGAATGGAGAAGATGCCCCTGCTGAATCTTAAGTGTTTTACTGTTTACTCACTAAAACACACATGTACTGGTTGAAATATTCTGTTTGTAAGATTATGTACGATGGAGTAGACTTTGTATTGTTCACAGGATATCATGATATTGGCTTTTTTTCCCAGAATATCTTGTGCAGGTATGAAACAAGAACTCTGATCATATCAAGACTGAATCTGATAACCTGGTGTTTGTGAACATCTCAAATATGGAGGAAAAAGGGAGAAACAAAAATCAAATACAGAGGTACTGTCATCACATCTTGATTTTTGTTTCTCCCTGAAACAAAAAAAGACACCCTTATTAAGCTCAAAACTACTACAAGTGAACTTTGCATCCCTGCATCTTTTGTTCACTGTCACTTTGATCATTTCATCAGAGCTGTTTCCACACTGAGACAAAAGAGGCTCAGTGTCAGGACACGTTCCCTGCTGTGATCTGAAACCCACAGTTACTGAACCAGGCCTGCTTTTAAGAAGCCACAAATAACTGACTTTAATAATTTTCAGGAATCTACATAATGTTGGCCTTATTTGAAGCTCCTCATTTTTGATGGTAATTTATGGAAATCAGCCCAGAGCCAAATATCTCAGGACCACCAGGGGCTCAGTAGATTTGCCCTCTCTGGCTCACACTGGCACAACATGCTGGATCAACTCGAGACACTAATTTGGTCCTCGGGGCAACTGATGTAAATACAGACTCGTCTTCAGTCAAACCAACAGGATAGAGGGTTTGAATAAAGTGTTGTGTTACTTTTTTATCTGTCTTTCTCTTTTTTTTATAAACCACTGTGACTCTGACTCAAATTCATCTGATGCATTCAAATTTTCCTCCATAAGACTTGGTTTTTATGCTCCAGGTGTTAAGCAACTCATGCACCTGCAGGAGCTGGTGGTGAAGAAGTGTGTCCATAACCTTACTATAGGTGGAGCCTTGATTTCAGGTGTGCTGTGAAATGTAATTTGATGTTTTAATATAAAAATCTGATGTAAAGAGCTTATTCTGAAAGCATTTTCTATTTGTTGGAAGGTTTTTTTTCTTCACTAAACCTCTAACATCCAATTCTCTGTAAGTGTTTTTCTTCAGTTTAAACTGTTTTTCTCTCACATAACATGCAAGATTAAAAGTTCAAAGTATTCTAGAAAAATTGGGCCTAAGTACTTATGCACAGGATATCTTTCAACTGGTTTATGGTCAAGATAAGCAAAAAAAGTACAGGCAGGCATTTTGAGGCTCAGATTTCAAAGGGTCAGCTTACTTTCTTTTGGTAGTTGTTTAAAATTAACCATCTATTTCAACTCAATTAAACTTTTCAGTTATGTTAACCTTCTGTTTTTTGTTCATTCAAACTATATTTGTATCACCTTTTTCAGGTAGTTTTTGAAATAGCTAATCAATTTCATCTTAGTTGAACTCTTCAGGTTTGTGAAGTTCAGCCAGCGGGTTTGTGCGATAGAAACCAGACGAGCGGTCTGTGCTGTGGAGCTTAGATAGCTGGTCTCAGGACTCAGACAGCAGTTTGGTCGGACAGTCAGTCAGTCAGTCAGTCAGTCAGTCTATGTATCTGTCTGTGCCATGGAGCTCAGGCAAACTTGTTGCTGTGGTTTGGTTTTCTTTTTGGTTTTGTTGTATGGTTTTCTGTTTTCTTCTCCATCCTCCCCCTCCCCACTCTGCTCTTTTCTCCTGCAGGTGTGTGAGTGGCGGGGGGCGTGGCTGGTTCCTCCAGCAGTAGTGAGACACACCTGATTCCACTCAGCTCATCTTCCTGCTGTTAAAAGCCTGATCTTCACTTCACTACTCTGCCAGATGATTCCACTTTGTTTTGTATGGTATACTGTTTCGCCCGTGGACTTCTATGCTGTCACTTGAAAGAAGATTTTTGTTCTTGGGAGTTTTTGGTCCTGACTCGTGTTTTTTTCTTTGAATCCAGGTCCTCTGGTGTGCCTCACTGCCTTGCTGAGTTTTTTGTTTCCAGTGGACTCTAGTTTTACCAGTCAGCTCCCTGTCTTCACTGCCTTACTTTTTGTTGGACATTAAACCTTTTTTGAGCCTTTAATCATATCAGTCTCTGCCTTTGGGGTTGTCTGAGTTTAAGACTTAACACTTGTGCCATTATAGAATCATTCTATGCACAATAAAGTTTCATATCCACTATGATTCCTCCTGATTCTTTGTGTAACTCTCAGGTTACAATTCACAAAGGCATTCAGGGTATAACTTGAAAGCTGCAGCTTTACTAAACAGCTGGGAGGGGCTACAATGATTTTCAAGCCAACATGCATTAATGATTTCATATTGATAGAATAAAATGCTAGAGTCACAAATGGGCAACATAACATTTTGCAGTGTGGATAAAGCATAGGATGCATGATGTTATGACATTGTTTGATTTAAGTTACTTACTGCAATCAAAATGAATGAAGAGGAACTGTTTTTGTCGGGCAGCATTGATTGCACACCTGCACATTATGATTACAATCAAAGATGCTCTCCCTCAACTGTGCAGAGGTGTCCTGAGCTGTGGGTTTTGCTGTTTGGTAGAGGGAAGGCAGCAGTAGGAGCAGAAATGCCTGCAGGCTCAGCAGAGAGATAAAAAAAGAAGACTTGTTCTATCATGGCTCCCTGAAGGCACAATGAAGTGTTTTTTTTCTTTTTTCCTTTTTGTTTTTGTTTTGGATGGGGGTGGGGGGTTGGGGGTCCAAGGGGAGCCCCTTCTTGACATGCTGGTATCACATGCAGACTTTTTTTCAAGGAATACAAATAATAGTAAATCACTCAAAGTCAGACATGTTAAATTTACTGGAATAATACATGGAATAAATGTTCCTAACCCTAACTCTTCATCAGACATGTCATTACACTTTTCTAGAAGCCTCACAGAAGCATGTCACACAGAGACACCATGGGGTTAAAAGCCAAACAGAAGCCATCTCTTAACCTCACTAAGCTCATTTCAGTCAATGATTCAATAATTGACCACAATAAAAGTGCGTGGATTATAACTAATTCTTATTGTTTCTCTATGTCTCTCTCACTTGTTTCTGTCATGACTGATGCTGAATGAGTAAATGTCCCCTCAGGGGTCATTACACTTCCATCTCACTCATCTATCCCCCCTGCTGTCTTTTGCTCTTTTCAGCAGAAGAAATGACCTTTTTCTCCGCTGTCATTATCTACGCCGTTTCTAATTGCAATCTCGCCATCATGTGTGCTCACATTCATGTTTTCGTCCCCCCTGTCGTCACCTCTATCAAAAATCAATGCAGGAAATGACCGAACACTTACGTTAATAAAGCTTTGAATTGAAAGCACTTCACTAGGGTTCGGCTGCTCATTCACCAGGTCAAGCAGAAAACCAGAGAATGAAGGCAGCGCACGGTGAAGCAGAATAAACGCATCAAGAAGTCGGGATCAGTGTTTTACTCAAGGACAATGAAGCGCCACAACCACCCACCACACACGGTCAGGGTCTTCTGATATACGGGATTCGTGACACAAACTGATTCTCTCTCTCTCCTCTGTGGACACAAAAAAGTGTCAAAAAGAGTTTACATTATTTGGTTATTAGATTTCACACTCAGAGTTATTAACATGGCAGAATGTGTCCATGGTTCAAAAACCAAACAACACAACCTTTCAGCAGCAGTTCATGTTTGATTGAACACAGAGAATCATCCTGGAGTTTATCACTTATTGTCTTAGCACTTTAATAAACTCTCTGAAAAGACTTCTGCATTTTTGACACTATTTTAGAAAGAAAAGTGAGCAAAGCCATTCAAAGAAATCTTGGCATCTCTATCAGGTATTCAGTTACTTAAGCAAATAAGAAGTAAAATCATATTTTCCTATGTTTGCTTTTAAAACTGTAATAGCACTAAAAGTAAAGACTCAAAGTTAGGCCTCATGTTACTTAACCCTCTGATGCATGAATTATAAAAGTCAGTGTCAGAATATTTTTCCTTGGATGTTTTTATTTGTCTTAAAACATGAAAAATAAAATGGATTTTTTTTTAAATTGTTTGTAACTGAGAATTCAACATAAAACAGTGTGAACTTAATGTAAATGTGACTTTTTTTTGTTAATTTCATGAATAATCTTTTTTAATGCTTTGAGAAACATTTTAACTCTATTTCATCCATTCTAACACCGAATGATTTATAGTTATTTTGCTGTTTTACCCTAAAATGTTTGTCTATAATTTTTTAAATTTATATTAAAATTAATTAATTTATAAAAAAAAATTGAAAACATTTTTTCAGGCCCTAAGAAGAATAAAAATATCCTATTACTACTATTGTTATCATTATCCTGTTAATATGATTTTCCACCACATGAACCATTGAATTTAGGAGTAAAAAACTTCTAAATAGGTGTCCACTGTAGTGATCACCATGCACCACAGGGTCAATGCATTTTTCTTTTTTTGTATTACATTGGTATGAGTGAAAATGAATAAGGATTTAAATTATGGGACAGTATAAACTGGATAGATGTGTATCCAAGGAAGCTAGTTTCAGAGATGGTTTGGTGATGTCTATACGATTTAGCTCCATTTGTTTGTTTGTTTATCTTGCCTAATTAGTTGCTTTACCCTTCTCTCTCACTTCTTCAACCTCCTCTAATTTGCTGCTTCATTACAAGTTAATTTGCCTCACACCACTTAAGTATTTCTGTGTGTGTCAGAGCAGAGCAGCAAACAGTCACCTTTTCACACAGATATTATGTGGCGAACAGAGGTAATTGTTTGACATGAAAACGTTGAATTAACTCACACTGAGACTCAGTGGCCTCTGGGTGTGTTCTGACAGTCACCATCATCATCTCCTTTCTCCTTTCTTCTACTTTACAACTGATGTCAGTGTTTGGAAACGCGTAATTACCTGCTTGCTCTCATCTGCTGTGATCTCAACTCACAATAAACTGCCCGTGCTCATCACTGTACAACGCAATGACCAGATATTTCCTCATTGTGTGAAGCCCTGGTGCAATTATGAAAGCAATCATAATGGAAATGAATTTTATAAAAAGCTCCACCCAGGCAGAATAAAATGAAGTGATGATAAAAAAAATGCTGTTATATTCTCCATGCAAACAAATCAATGCTCAGTTTGCTTTTGACACACAGTGCTGCACCAATCTGTCCAATTTAAGAGAAGCATGATGAGAATCAGAAATCAATCAGACTATGTGTGTGTGCTGACTTTTTCCTCATTTTTTCCCTGCAAATTCAGCCATCAATGCACTGGTTTATTTTGCATTTTTATCTGGATATCTGAAACAGGTTGTTTTGAGGCCAACACTCAATAGTAGACTGACAGTTTGCACAAAGATGAAGAGTGTGACACTTTGAACTGAGCTGCAAGAGAAAATTTGAACAAACGCTCATGTTTTGTCAGTTTAACTATTGTCACAATGGGACAAGGTACCACAAAATACCACCAAGTATTGATTCTGTCACATTTACATTACAGATCAAATAAAGAGAGACCATACGTTTGTGTAAAACCAGCCTGTAGTGTTGAACCAGTGGAGCAGCACTGCACACTCACACACTGGAGCCTCTTTGCTTTGTTGAGTTTGTAGTCCTGTGAGTTTTTCATGCTCAATAATACGGATTGTACCAAAGCCTGTTGGATAACATACAATTGAGTGCGACAGGAGCAAAAGGCTAATCAGTTTTTCTTTTCTGTCCTTGTGTAGTGGACGAGTTAAGCGTGCTGGCCCATAAGCTAAAGCTGGCAGTGTGTTCTCTGAGCTTGTATGAAATCTGCTTCAGGCTGTTTTTTCACTTGAAGGTTATTTTCCTGCTGCTGAAATAAAGCTGACTTATAGAGAGGTAAATTAGAGGAAGGCAGGGGGCTTGTTTCTTCAAATGCCACACTGCTTTGGTCACATTATTTTATATTCTTCTCTGCGTGAGAGTCTTAAAGTCCCAGCAGTGACACAGAAACAAGTTCAGTCACACTTGCCTGCAGATACACACAGATACACACGAGCACGTACACGACACGTCCTCTCACAGTCTCTCTCACAGCCTCGTTGGTACGTTGGCCTTTTTGTGCGATGAAGATATTGCTTATCACATCCTGAGCCCATCGGGGCAGAGGAAAGGTTGAATTAAAGATTTGATGAGATGAGTTGTGACATGATCGCATTTAGCTGAGTACCAGCAGAGTCTGCGTTAGCTCCACCTCGCTCTGACCAGCCACTGGGAAAGGTCGATGCTAATGGTGTCTGGTCTCCTGACCCACTCTCGCTCTGTTTCACTCGGCCTCAGAGTCTCAGAGCTACAATCTCAGAGCTGAGGTCAAACAAAACCCTGCTGGATCACCTTTGACTCAATATTTTGTTCAAGAGCACTTCAGCAGAGCAGCTGTGTGCTGACTCAGGTTTGAACCCACTCATACGTTTGATGAGTCTCTGAACCACAACAGTCTTAGTGTTATCGTCCCATTCATTATACACATGATATTTTTCTGATTCTCTGTTGTTCTCTCACTGAAGTTTCTGCCGTTGATTAGACTTTCACTTTTCCACCTTGCAGGGGCGAACAGTTTTCAATTCTTTCCAGTACTAAACTGTCATGTATGGAAGCCCCTTCCCACAGGTTAACAAATAAAAATAAAAGCTTGGCTTTGTTGACATTTGTTTTCGTTTGGCCCATATGACATCTTTACTTTGTGAAAAAAAAAATCTATTTTGAGGTAAAAAGTCAAAATGTAAAGATAAAATGTTGAAATGATGAGAAAAATAAAATACAATTTTAGAAAAAAGTAAAAACTTTTGAGGTTAAAACTCAACAGAAATAATGAGAAAAAAACACTTGTAATTTCCAGATAAAAGCCAAAATTTAGTTTTTTCGTCTCATTAATTTGATTTTATATATTTTGAAATTACTATTTTATAGTGTTTTTGGTCCTGTCTCCGGCATCTTCCGACGTCTGTTGACCAGTTGTGGAAAGCGTCTTAGTTTGTGAACTTTCTACTCTTTCCTGGGTAGTTTTGTATTGTTAAAATTGAACGTACAGAAAACACAACTTCTTACTCTCCTGCTGTTTTTAATTGGAATATTTTTCTACAAGCATAAAGGCATTTAGTGCATGCTCCATCCAGAATGCCATTAAACACAGCACTGGGAGAAATAATTAGGAATAACTTAAAAGGAGTTTTTAAACAGTCAAAGTAGTTTTTGAGACTGCATATTGCTAGTGGATCTATTTTCTGACCCTGAGTGCGGTGGTGACTGGTTCTGAATGAGCGCTTTAAAGCAGGTAGCCACTCTCCAATCTTCCTGGCACTGCGCACCACTATTGAACCTCTTAGTGATCCGCAGTACCGGACTGTACCAGCTGACTTTCACTTTGCCGCCTTGTTAGAAAAACCTGAATGGTCGAAATCAACTCACTGCTGTTAGCTCATATATTCCAGGCTGTTAATGTGAAGTTTGAGAAATATTCAGATACTTGAGCAGGACTGTTTGGAGCAGCGTTGGGACCAAATATTGACATATCCTCATCCTGACCTGTGGGATAAAGCTTAGGTGGTAAATGTTTTGTAAAGACCTCTGTGTTTTCTCCCAGCCTCCTTCAGCTGATGTAATCCTGCAGAGCTCTTCAAAGTTTGACCTCCACCACATGCTGTGCTGATTCACCGCACAGAGAAGCAGCAGGATGGAGAGTTAACATATTGAATGTGATTACAGAGAACCTGGGGAAACCCTTGAAGGACTGCACTGATTTTCACATCAAAGTGTGTCTCCAGGTCTCGGGAACACTCCTGCATATTTCTGTATAAAGTCTGTGTGGCTCTTCAGAGAGCTGTTCAGATCTGTAAATGTCCTCAAGTGATGTCACTCGGGTCACAGCTGATTGTAGTTTTACAGTACGAGGCTGAAAATGCTCAAACTCTGAGGTTGAGGAGAAAAAGTAAGTCAGGAGGGCCAGCTACATCAATTTAGCACATTTCTAAAACAGAAAAATCCTTGTGGTTCAGAAAAAGAAGGGGGGGGGGGGGGGGGGGGGGGGGGGGGGGGGGGGGGGGGGAGTGTGGAGCTGAATCAGTAAATAAATGTGAAGTTTCAAGCACATTTCAAATTATTTTATTTAAAGATGACAATAACTTGCTATGTTGTGGAGATAATTTGGAACCACTTTTGTATACAGTGGCAGATTAATTTAGGAAACTGAAGAGTTGTTGAAACTGAAGTCTCAAATAAACTCACATTGAATCCAAGCAAAACCAAATTCACAATATTTGGAGAGAATCTCATGATAAATAACATATAAATAAAATTCCTCAGAGTCATAATAGACAGTAAATGATCCTGGGAGCCACATAAACAATACATTACACACATTAAGTCCCTCACAACAACAGCAGTGCATGGTCAACACCTTTTTCTAGTACTCATTCAAATATACGGTTTATAATATACTTATTCACTATATGGAGGTCTAACAGGTTGGCTGAACTTAGACTGAAAAATCTGCTCTCTGCTCAGCTCTCACTCTCAGAAATATCTTCTCTCGGCCCTTCTACCCCTGCTGTACATTACACACACAGCTGAGTGACTGTGGCCAAAAGTCTCTTGTTTTCTGTCTTTAAAACACTTTCTCTGATGAGCTTTCAATCAGAGCCGAGACTTTCTAATACTTTCCCAAACTGGCACTAACTCTTATTTTTCATAGGCTGCAGCCACCTGCAGGAAGTTGACAAATCGTAGGACAACAGAGGACGATAGAAAGAGTTGTTTTTTTTTTTTAAACACAGAACACTACTAGTTTTGAACATTACATTACTACCATCTGTCTTTATAACTCCTCCCTTTGAGATCTTGCACTGAACTATTAACACTGTCACAATCTTTCGATTTATTTGTTGTTCAACCAGGACTTAATACAAAGTGTAATACCTGCAGTATTTTGGTTCCTTACTTTAATTTCATTGCTTATTTCTTGCTTATTGATCTAACTGCTCACTTTTTAGTACTTATTCAGTGTTTTATTCTATTTTGCTTTTCCATTTTTATTTTATCTAATCTTATTGCTCATGCATTGTTATTTAATATATCATTTTTGATTGCATTCCTCATTGTCCCTGATTATTACTACTGTGATAAGCATCTGGCAACACTGAATTTCCCCAACAGGATAAATAAAGTATTCCTAATTCTGATAGTTATCACTTAAACCACCCTTTCAGATGTTTCTTTGAAGAAAATGTGATCTTATCTGAGCAAGAACTCCCACCTGAGCGTGTTTAAAAATGCTGTACAATCCTTTGTTTCCTCTGTGACTCATGTTGCTTTGTTCATTAACTTGAATAAAATAACTTGTGGACCCAGCTTACTTAATTCTTGCATCTCGTTCTTGACTCCTTTTTTTTTAATCAAAGACTCAGGACTAAATGCACATTTTGAAAGATCTGGCATAGATAAGAGGAAATTATAGTCTGGCAGTTAGATAAAACAAGGCCAGAATCAAGCTTCAGCCCAAGAAAAAAGACACAACAACAGTCTGTGGTTCATTCTCATGAGACTTTTTTTTCCAGTGAAGCCATAAAAGAAGACGAGTTTTCTGTCAAACTGGGTTACAAATTGAGAAGATTCGTCAGAAATTCTATTAAAGTTTCAGTTTTCCTGATACAACACATTTCATAACACAGAGTAAGTCAAAGCCAGACTGTTGAATGGTAAATTGGATTTAACATGTAGCGTTACACCAACACCAGGCCACAAGGACTCAAATTATCTCAGGGGTTTTGGGGAAAGACATAAAAATGCTGATTTAGGGGTGTGAATTAATATTCCTCAGACTTTGTTTTATTCATGTGGAGGCCTTTAATTAACTTTAACTTTTGTGACATTTGACTAATGACTGTGTTTCTGTAACTGTGGGCTTGGTTAATGTTGAACTTTGCCACTTTGACAGGATGAATCAGGAAATCCACAGCAGAATAATTTCCCCTGAGATTTCAAACCATTTTCTGCAGCCGTCCATGCAAATCAACATCTGTCCTGCAATTAGAGCAGCGGGGTGAATCTTTTTTCCAAATCAGAACTAATCAGAATCAAGCCTCACAGCAGCACAGCCCAGGACAGACTGCATGATGGGGAATGGGAAGTGGTTATAAAGGAGGCTGATGAGGGTTCCCCAGTGCCAGGCTCACAGGATGTAGATCTGTTTGAGTCTTTTTCAGATGATGTCTTGTAGGATGTGTGCTTCAGCGGGTGCATTCAAAAGGTGACTTTCAGAACTTTCTGACCTCTAATTGGTTGCTGCGTGAAACTGTATATCTTCGATCCTCTGCAAAAAATAAGTGAGTTTTTGTGTAACTAAACAAGGCTGGATTATCTCTGTGTCTGAGCTCCTGACAGACTCTTGCACTGCACCGACATTTCTGGATTCAGAGTTACGGGGAAAGCAAAAGAATTGTCAAAGCATCTGGAGGTAAAAGTAAATTCAACTATATAAAACAAGAAAGGAGAATATATCCAAGGGATTGAAGTCACCAATAAGCAGTGTTTGAACTCTAATTAAGAAGTGGAGGAAGAGAGATTCTGTTGAAACTAAGACCACAGTCAGGCAGACCAACAAAAATTTCAGCCTCAACTGCCAGGAAAAATTGCTCAAGATGCAAAGAAAAACCAACACATAACTTAAGCTAAAATACAGGACTTTCTGAAAAAATGTGGTTTGGCTGTTTCAAGATGCACAATAAGGAGGCACTTGAGGAAAAAAATGTGCTGCATGGTCAAACCACTGGAAGAAAGCCTTTTCTTCACAAATGCCACACAATATCCCACTTACAATATGGCAAACAGCACAGAGACAAGCTTCAAAACTTCTCACAAGTCATTTAGAGTGATGAGAACAAAATTTAACTTTTTGGCTAAAACCATATATGTTACATGTGGAAAGGAGTCAACAAGGCCTATGATGAAAGGTACACCATTCATACTATGAAACACGGAGGTGGATCACTGTTTTTTTTTTTTTGGGATGTGTGAGTTACAAAGGCTCAAGAAAATTGGTCAAAACTGATAGCAAAACGAAAACAGCATTTTCTCAGAAAATACTGGAGGAAAATATACGCTCATCAGCCCAGGAGCTGTGCATGGAACGTACATCGACGTCCCAACATGACAATAAACCTAAACACAAGGCCCAGTCAACCTGCCATTGGCAACAGCAGAATAAAGTGAAGGTTCTGGAGTGGCCATCTCAGTCTCCTGACCTCACTATCATTGAGCCACTCTGGAGAGATCTCAAACTTGCAGTACATGCAAGACAGCTCAAGAATTTACAGGAACTGGAGGCTTTTTGCCAAGAGGGGTGGGCAGTTTTACCATCTGAGAAATAAAGACCTTCATGCTGTCATTGATGTTAAAGGGGGCAAGACAAGGTATTAAGAACTGAGGCGTGTAAACTTTTGATCAGGGTGATTTTGGAAGTTTCTGTTTGACGCATTAAAGTGATCAGCTGACACAAAAGTATCAGCTTTGCAGACAGTACATGGTGTCTCCTACTGGTCACGACCAAGAAAAATAAGGGTACTACTGTATACATATACAACCTCTTTGAGTGTGCATATCTGCTTTAGCATTTCTGTCTGAGAGCACATTGCAAGCAGTCAGAGCATGTTATCCTCCTCAATATCTTGACAGGTTGATGCATCAGAATAATGGCAGTAGCTTGGTGCAGCACTGATGATAGAAAACTGTCCCATCTCCTTAAACCAGTCTGACTGAAGAGAAAGAAGTGAGAGGAGGCCTCTTCCTTCTGTTAAGTTCTTATCTGATACAGCCTTTAAAGAAAACAGCTATCGCTCTATTACACACACACACATATATACACACACTCCTGTAGATAGGGGAGGGAGGGGCTACCCTGGTCATGTGATTTCTGAGAAATGAGAGGGCACTCCAGAGCAAAAGTATTTCTCCCAGACTCAAGTTTGAATGTGAGCAGAGAGCAGGAAAGTGAAGCGTAGTGAGTGTTACTCAAACATTTGCATTGTTTTGTTTCTAAAGTCTCAGCTTAAGTTTTCACTTTGCGGACTGCAAAGGAAAGAAAGCTTCAAATGAACTCAGCGGCTGGGTTGGTGAGTGGACACGCTGTGTGTGTGTGTTTGTGTTTCCTGTTCTCTGAGTCCTGGGTGTGACTCCTTGTTCTTGTGTGTTGAACACTCAGTGAGTGTTTCTGTTTAACCACTCAGACTAACTTCAGACTAGAAAATGAGTGTTAGATTACAGCAAGAACGGGACCAAGCAGAGTCTCCTGGACCCAGCCATGTGTCTCTGAAGAGTGACCGCTCCAAAGGTGATGTTCCCCACTTCAGTGATGAACCTCGACCTTCAGACCCAAAGTAAGTGAAATCAGTTGTTGAGTTATTCACCATGTTGTTTGTTAATTTTCAACTTGCAGTTTCTGTAAAAAATGTATTCACTAATATATAAAAGTATAATATATATTGTAAAAACGAATGTAAAATTTAATGTAAAATTAATATTGTTGGGGAAATAAGAAACCAAATGCTGCCTCTTCCTCTCTGTGTCCTTCACAGATAGAAAATCTGCAACCATATTTATCAGAAAAGTTACACTTTCAAACCTCCTTGTTACAGACTGTAGCTGTTTCAAGAAGCATCGTCACATTAAGAGTTCAGCTTTAATATGATAGTAATAAGAAAATGTTTTTCTTTTTGTAGATTTCAGCTCAGCAGACTGAGAGCAGAGTCTCCTGGACTCAGCCATGTGTCTCTGAAGAGTGACCGCTCCAAAGGTGATGTTCCCCACTTCAGTAATGAACCTCGACCTTCAGACCCAAAGTAAGTGAAATGAGTTGTTGAGTTTTTCACCATGTTGTTTGTTAATTTTTAACTTGCATATGTTGCAGTTTCTTTAAGCATGTATTCAATTATGTATATATCTATAAAAGGCCTATTTATTGAAAAAAAAGTAAAATCAATATGTTAAATCAATATTGTTGGGGAAATAAGAACTAGATGCTGCCTCTTCCCCTTTGTATCCTTCACAGACAGAAAATCTGCAACCAGATTTCTCAAAAAGTTACACTTTCAAACCTCCTTGTTGCAGACTGAAGCAGTTTATAGTATTTAAGAGGAGCAGTGTCAAATAAGTAGTTCAGCTTTAATATGTTATTATTGAGAACATGTTTTTCTTTTTGTAGATTTCAGCTCAGCAGACTGAGAGCAGAGTCTCCTGGACCCAGCCATGTGTCTCTGAAGAGTGACCGCTCCAAAGGTGATGTTCCCCACTTCAGTAATGAACCGAGACTCTCAGACCTAATGTAAGACTCTATTGCTATTTTTTCACATTGAATGAATGAATGAATGAAAGTTATTTCTTTTCCCACCTGCAGCAATTGAAACAAATGTGCAAAATCAAAGTAAAAAAAAAGTGGGGTGTATGTTGAAGCAAAAGTTGATAAAAAAAAAAAAACTGCCCCACTCGTCTTACTAAATAACAAAGAAAAAAAAGAAAACAAAGCAAAAAAAAAAAAAGAAAGGTTTGTGCCTGAAGTTCCCTCTGCATTGTACCCAGAAGTTCTTTTCAGTTTTTCCCACTACAAAAGATTGTCGTGTCATCAGCGTACAAAAACACTTGAGGGAGTTGGAAAACAGAAATATATCATTGATGTACAATAACAATGGTCCAAGAAATGAACCCTGCAGCACCTCACCTGTAACTTTCAATGGGTTTGCATGTATAATAAATGTTAATACAAATTGATGCCTGTCCCCCAAAGAGCTAGTCAGCCAATCATGGGCTAGTCCTTAAACACCATTTTCTGTAATTGTAATGTTCACAGGGGTAAGAGAAGGAGGATGAGTCCTGTTTCTGTGAAGGAGCTGCCATCCTGCTGTGCTCTGTGTCAAAAAGTCCTGAAGGATCCAGTCTCTGTCAGGTGTGGACACTGGTTCTGCAGACAGTGCCTTACCTCATACTGGTACCAGTCTGGTCCAACAGGAGACTTCCCCTGTCCCCAGTGTGGAGACAACACAGAACACAGTAAGACTAAAGCCTGTCTCATTTTAGGAATAATTATCTATATTTTTGTGACACTGTGCTGGATGTTTGCTCCATGCTCTTTTTCTGACAACTGCTCTCAGTGAACTTTAAACCTGGAGTCAAACAGTTTCTCATTCAACCTTTTAGTGAAAAGGTGTTTTTTTTATTGTGTAAAAATGCTGAGCAAAAAGCATTTCAACATGTAAAGATCTAACTTTATTACTACAGTATGTTGAAGTGCTAAGCAAACAGCATTTTAACATATACATATCAGACATCATTGTGTTGAAATGCTGACACATCATTCTGCTATCTCCTACGTTTTTGAGAAATCACCATTTCAAGGCAGAGTATGCAGAAATTTTCATGAGGTTCTATTTATTTATTTATTTATTTCTTATTTACATACAACATCCAAACTGGTCTTCTCCACAGCTGTACATACGGCAGCGTATCCTGCTTAGGAATTGTATTTGAATATTTTTCAGCTACAGCATTTCAACACATTTGCTGCAAGGAAATGCAACTTCACTAGTTTTGCTTAGTCTTCCACAAGTTTTCGGCTCACTACTCTTCTGAAAATGTTTCACTGTTCAAAATGTAAATTTTTTGGGATATACAGGAGATTAAAGCTTGTATATATTCCTCACTATTGTATTTCTAAGATAAACATCATTTTCCAAAAAAAAAAAAAAAAAGTAGGGCCACAGCTGTGTAACTATGATGTCAGTATAACTTCACCAAAACCTCCAAACTGAGGTTGTAGGAGGACTGGTGCATTTCACTTGCGTTTAGCCGAGCCCCCCAGAGCATTAATCCAGCGTTGAGAGTTCAGACAGGAAATGCACCTATGTCAAAATAGGACTCAGCATTTCAACATTCAACATTTGCTTCAAGGAAACACTGAGCCCTCCTTCACTTTCTTGCTCTTTTCTGTCTTTATCAGTGCCAGCTGCCCTGCAGGAGGTTTTAAATGGACACAAGATGAGTGTGAGAGAGAGATGTGAATGTGTGACTGAAGGAAGTGATGAAACAGGAAGAGGAGGAGGAACCCTCCTCAACAAGATCTTCACTGAGCTCTATA
Source organism: Thalassoma bifasciatum (assembly GCA_008086565.1). Taxonomy (NCBI): domain Eukaryota; kingdom Metazoa; phylum Chordata; class Actinopteri; order Labriformes; family Labridae; genus Thalassoma; species Thalassoma bifasciatum. The sequence continues at coordinate 9,061 of RPOG01004606.1, read as the reverse complement.
TCACAGAGGGACAAAATGAAGAGGTGAATACACAACATGAGGTCAGACAGCTGGAGACAGCCTCCAAGAAGAAGACCCTTCATGACACTCCCATTAAGTGCCAAGACATCTTCAAAGCCTTACCTGGGAAGCAGGGACCAATCAGAGTGGTTCTGACAAACGGCGTGGCTGGAATCGGAAAAACTTTCTCAGTTCAGAAGTTCACTCTGGACTGGGCAGAGGGCTCTCAAAACCAGGACCTCAATCTGGTGCTTCCACTTTCATTCAGGGAACTGAACCTGATCAGAAATAAGCGCTACAGTCTCCTCAAACTGCTCCATGTTTTCCACCCAAAATTAGAGAAGCTGACAGCAGAGACGCTGGATGACTGCAAACTTTTGTTCATCTTTGACGGCCTGGACGAAAGCAGACTGTCTCTGGATTTCATCAACAAAGAGGTTGTGTCAGACGCCACACAGGAGTCATCAGTGAATTTCTTGTTCATGAACCTCATCCAGGGGAATCTGCTTCCCTCAGCGCTCATTTGGATAACTACTCGACCTGCAGCGGCCAATCAGATCCCTCCTTCATGTGTGGACAGGCTAACAGAAGTTCGAGGCTTCACTGACAAACAGAAGGAGGAGTATTTCAGGAAGAGGTTCGAGGATGAAGATGTGTCCAGCAGAATCATCTCACACATCAAAGAGTCCAGGAGCCTTCACATCATGTGTGAGATCCCAGTTTTCTGCTGGATCACTGCTACAGTTCTGGAGCACATGATGAGCACAGAGCAGAGCGGAGAACTGCCAAAGACCCTGACTGACATGTACTCACACTTCCTGCTGGTTCAGACTCAGAGGAAGAAGAAGTACGCCGAGGGAAGGCAATCCCACAGTCTTGCCTTGGCCCGGGACGGAATGAAATCAGATGTGCTCCGGAAAAAACTTGAGAAAATATTCCGACATTTAAAAGGGGCCTCCACTACCTTGGCTTCAGGACAAAACACCCATTTGTCCCCCATTATCAGCAGACATGCTGAGGGTGGTGAGAGCAGTCCTCAGGAGCTGATGGAGGCTGATGGAGAAGTTCTCCTGAAGCTTGGCAGGCTGGCGTTTGAACAGCTGGAGGACGGAAACATCCTGTTCTACCAAGAAGACCTGGAGCGCTGTGGTCTGGATGTCACTGAGGCCTCGGTGCAAACAGGATTTTGTACAGAGATCTTCAAGAGAGAGAGTGTGATCTTCCAGAAAACCGTCTACTGCTTTGTTCATCTGAGTGTTCAGGAGTTTCTGGCTGCTGTCTACATGTTCCACTGCTTCAACCACAAGAAAACAGCAGCTCTCAAGGACTTTCTGAAGAGACAACACGATGATAATGGATATGTAGACACTGATGAAAGAAATGAAGGTTGTTTGAGCGACTTCCTGAAAAGAGTCGCTGAAAAATCACTGAGAAGCAAAAACGGTCACCTGGACCTGTTTGTTCGCTTCCTTCATGGACTGTCTGTGGAGTCAAACCAGAGGCTCTTAGGAGGTTTGCTGGGTCACACAGACNTCCCTCATTCCTACAGGAGATCCAAGACTTCCTGAGTGTACAGAAAACCAGCAAGCAGGCTCTCACTGTAATCCAGTGCTCTGTTCTGGCCAACATGCTGCTGATGTCAGAGGAGGTTCTGGATGAGTTCAATATGAACAAGCACGAGACACCAACTAGGGGAAGTCTGAGACTGATTGCAGCCGTGAGGAACTGCAGGAAGGCTGAGTAAGTTTATCTGAGATCAACTTTATAAATCTGTGAGATGTAATAGTTTAAATCTGAAGATAAACACAACATAAATCCTGATCCTCTGAAGATGATCTACTTGTTAAAAGTGTAACATGGTGTGTTTTATCCCTGACGTTTTTAGATGTTTCAGACTCTGTGATCTTTCTGATGACATGTAATTAATAAGGATATTTATCACTCTATTCTCCTCAAAAACATTCAGAATATAAAGTATCCTCTCTCAATCAAACTCACTTTTTCTGCAGACTTTGTTCAAATAATCTCTCAGAGAGTCATTGTGAAGTTGTGGCCTCTGCACTGAAGTCCAACCCCTCCCACCTGAGAGAGCTGAACATGAGTAACAACAGCAGTCTGGGGGATTTAGGAGTGAAGCGTCTATCAGAGGGTCTGGAGAGTCCACACTGCAGACTGGAGACTCTGGGGTCAGTTTGCTGAGTGAAACTCATTAGTTGTCATTTGTTTTTGATTGTTTCAGTGCTTCGCTGGGAAAAGAAGATGTCTATGTAATTATTATAATGACTTCTATGAACTTATTTTGGATGAATTCTTAAAAAAAATACAAATTACTGCTTTAATGAAATTATGGGATTGAGGCTGACTGAGCAGCTGAGCCAGGTTATTCAGCCACTTGTAGCTTTTTAATGAAGTTCTGTTATGCTCTCAGTGACATCACTTTCAAACCAAGACAAATCCGTAAAACTTAAGGTGGTTTGGTTCCTCAAAGGAATGCTTCAACATAGTGGATTGCTTCATATTTTCCCACAATTCCTCCCAACACCTATGTAAACTTTGTGAACCTTAAATCAATTTCAGGAGCCTTTTCTTTGAGTGCAAAAAATGAGTTTACAGAGCCACTGATGAAGCAGGCAGAGGTTGTATCTGGCAGTTTTCAACCTGAATCATGTTGGCTTCTTTTGTTTGGTCACTCAGATTTCATCTTCTTCAACTCTCAACACATTATTTAGACATCGAAGGATTTCTCAACTCATATGATTTATATATCATTCAGGTTGAGCAACTGCAGCTTGACAGAAGTCAGCTGTGCCCTTTTGGCCTCTGCTCTGAAGTCCAACCCCTCCCATCTCAGAAAGCTGGACCTGAGTGAAAACAAGCTGGGGGATTCAGGAGTGGAACTGCTGTGTGGTTTCCTGATAAATTCTCTCTGCAAACTGGAGACACTGAGGTCAGTTTTTCAGTTTTTCTTCAGTGCTGAGATTAGTTTGATGTGAAAGTTGAGATATAACTGCATATATATTGTTGATATTCTCCTGATCCACTCTGAGTACGTTGATGTTAAAGATGGTTTTCCTTCTCCAGTTGTTTAGTCTGAATAATGTAAGCTTCACTTTTTTAACTCAGGTGACATCATCTTCAACTCTTAACACATTATTAAACACTGTATGATTTCTTCACATACATCATGATTTTTTTCATTCAGGTTCGAGTTTTGCAGCTTGTCAGGGGTCAGCTGTGGTTTCCTGGCCTCTGCTCTGAAGTCTAACCCCTCCCATCTGAGAGAGCTGAAGCTGAGTAGGAACCAGCTGGGAGATTCAGGAGTGAAGTTGCTGTGTGGTTTTCTGGAGAGTCCACTCTGCAAACTGCAGTCTCTGAAGTCAGTTCACTGGTTTTCTTTCTTTACCGTTCCTCTGAAATGTTTGACGGTGGAATTTCACATTTTTCATTCATTCTTCACCCTCACATTGATGAATTTGAGTTTAAGATTTTATCGGGTCCATATTTTGAGCTTTAATGTTCTCTATGTAATTTGCAGCCACATATAATTTTGTGACTCTCATTCAGTGTGAAAAAAAAAATCCACTGCCTTAGAATAATCAAATGAGTGTTCAATGTTTTCTCAGTGATCTCGAAAAAGTCAGATATCTTTACCAGGAAGAATGTAACAAGATACTTCCATTAATACCAATAAGAGCCTGTTGTCAAATGTATTTGACAGCATTTAACCTGAATTATAATTAATCATTTTTTATAAATTTTCCACAAATGAATGATCCAATCCCAAGTGTTGGGCCCTAAAAAAAGCAGTATATTACTTATTACTTACATCTCGTTACCCATTTTTAAAGTAATGTTATTACAGCGCTTATTACTCCATGCCAAAAGATATATATTACGTTACTGATTATATTGCTTTTATTTACACATTAAGTTGGTGATTGCTTCCTTTGACATGATATTTATTATTTTTGAGGTTTTTTTCTTGCTATATCTTTGTCTGCCAGTAAAATATTCTGGCATATCCTGGATTCTCAACAACTTTTTTTAAAACCGATTTTCCCCTGCTTTCTGCAGACCTGTGTTATTTTTTTTTTTCCTTAGCCCTTTTTTCCCCTTGTAGCACTTTGACACTTTTTAGAGATGAAAAGTCTGTCCAGTCTGTTGTTGTTGATCTAAGTTGAAATAACATAGCAAAGGGACACAACTGACAACTACATGATCCTGACGTCTTTCCTCTCCACAAAACTAAAGTCACGGGCATATTTCCAGCTGTTAAACATAAACATGTACTGCTCCATCTTTAACGTAAGCTCCGGTTGCCAGTTATGTATGACAACAATGGTAAAAACAAGCCCATTGGCCAAAAAAACTACCCGCGGCTGAGCCTGAAAGTTTCTGGGCTCTGCTGGGAAAAAAAACACAAACCTGGCAACCATGACCCAAGCTCCCTCACTGCTCTGCAGAGAAACATGATGACTTTTATGTGTAGATTGTTGCATTTTAAATAATTTAATAACAACCTTAAGGGAGTAACGAGTCTTCGTCTTCATGTTCCCTGTTTGGCAGATTTTTCTGCTATTGTAGATAATTCTGTTAACTTATCATGTTTCGATTTTGTGAGTGTATTAAAAATAGGCTTTTTCTTCGAAAATTTTGATTTGGGGGGGGCAATACATTTATTTTAGGGGTTACTGCCCCCTCTTGCTCCTGTGTAGAGCTGACCTTACGTGTTGGTCAACTCTGTAGCTCATCTAGATTTCTTCTTATCTTCACCAGCAGTAAAGCATATCACTTGTCCCCTTACATACGCTTTTATGGCTTCTCATATTGTGCAATTACTTATCTCAGTTGACATATTAGTGTCAAGGAAAAAGTCAACATGTGTGCTTGTAAAGTCCCCAAAGTTTTAATCTGCAAGTAGTCTTAAATTTAAGCACCATGCAACATGAGGGAGAACATTTTCTGGGAAACAAAGCTTCAAAAGTGCTGGGCAATGGTCTGATAAGACTTGACAACTGTATTCTTCTAGTAATCAAAGTAACACATTTTAGAGCAAGTTTGATATACAGGGGAAAAAAGGAAAATTGTTTGGAAGTTGGACTTTTGAATAAACCACTGAAAAGATTTGACAAAATGAAATGATACAAAAGAGATTTACTCATCTTCTTCAACCCACAACACATTATTAAACACTGATTTTTAAACGTATATTATTTATTTTTTATTCAGGTTGTGGGAATGCAGCTTCTCAGAAGTCAGCTGTGCCCATTTGGTCTCTGCTCTGAAATCAAACCCCTCCCATCTCAGAAAGCTGGACCTGAGTCAAAACAAGCTGGGGGATTCAGGAGTGGAACTGCTGTGTGGTTTTCTGAAAAATCCACTCTGCAAACTGGAGACACTGAGGTCAGTTCATCAGTTTTTCTTCAGTGCATCCTACCAACTAAGCTAACATAGCACAATCAAAATATCCACACACTATTTTGCACTCTGTACAACATTCGCACAAGGTTTGTCATAGTTTTCAGGTTGGGAGAAGGCTCTTTTGGGTTACATACATGTAGTGCCAGATGTTAATGTTCAAACAAAGGGAAAAGTGTTGACATTACTAAAGACTTCATGATTTGTCAACTTACATCACTCATTTTTTATCCAGGTTGAGGGAGTGCTGTTTTCTGGGGAAAAGCTGCACTTCTCTGACCTCTGCTTTGAAGTCTAACCCCTCCCATCTGAGAGAGCTGCAGCTGAGCTTCAATGAGCTGGGAGATTCAGGACTGAAGCTGCTGTGTGGTTTTCTGGAGAGTCCATTTTGCAAACTGGAGACTTTGAGGTCAGTTTACTAACTCTGTTATTTCTGTTGCTCTCACATGTGGAACAACGGAAGTTCCCATCGTTTATACATGTCTGACATTGATCAACTTGAATGAAAGATTTTCTTCAGTCGACATTTTAAAATACTGAATGTACTCTGCAGTCAGAGAAGACTGTGTGACTGTAAGGATGCAACAACACTGGCCAATAGAACTGTGCTCAGATGCCTTCCTCTTCTTCAACTCTTAACACATTGTTAAACACTGAATGACTCCTCAGCTAATGTCGTTTATTATTCTAATTCAGGTTGAGTAACTGTGGGTTTTCAGCAACCAGTTGTACTTCTCTGGCCTCTGCTCTGAAGTCTAACCCCTCGCATCTGAGAGAGTTGGAGCTGAGCTTCAATGAGCTGGGAGATTCAGGACTGAAGCTGCTGTGTGGTTTTCTGGAGAGTCCTCACTGCAAACTGGAGACTCTGAGGTCAGTTCACTAACTGTTATTTCTGGTGCTCTTATACGTTCAACAATGGAAGTTCATTCGTTCATAGATTGTTCATACATTTCTCACAATGATGAACTTGAGTTTAAAATATTGACACATCTTATTGGATAATAAATATATTTTATATATCTTCAACATTTAATGTCGATTCAGATTGGAAAAGTGCGGTTTGTCAAACATCAGCTGGGCTTTTCTGACCTCTGCTCTGAAGTCCAACCCCTCCCATCTCAGAGTGCTGGATCTGGGGTATAACAACCTGCCGGATTCAGGAGAGAGGCTCCTGTCTGATCTTAAGGAGAGTCCACTCAGGTTTGGGAGGTCAGTTTGGTGTTGGTGTCAGTTCTTGCTGCTTTCAGCTGCAATGTGCCAAACACATTCAGTATCACAGCAAAGACAGTTCTTATTCTGTTAACCCCCCCCAACGTCTCAGCAGCTGTTTCCCCCAGTGAAGCTGTGAGAAAAAGGGCTGCAGGAAGCTTGTTGTGTGCTGTAAAATGTTATTTGTTGACTGAACTTGAAAAAACTCAGGAAACGGGTTGCCTCAAAATTTCCCAATAAAGTAGATAATTAAGTTGTTAAAACTAAAAGTACAGTCATGGCATTAACCTTGAATATAGTCAATGCAAAATCATCACTGAGGTTGACCATGAGTGATGAGGGTAGGCAGTGGATATGAGACCCTGCTGTACATGGATACATCACACAGTTAACACATGCTGTCCTGTAGAAATCTTGATGAAAATTCCTGTGAATGTTTTGCATTAGCTTCTAATTTGAACAAGCATTTTCATTTTCCCACCAAAGCTGCCCATCATGAACTACGATTGTGATGCACGGTGTACATTATGGAAGAATGCTAACAGAGGATGCCGGTCTACATCATGGAGCATTGAGAGCCAGTCAATACCACAAAGCAAAGGCAGCAATTCTATATGGGACCAGTATTGTAGCAAAAGTATTTACAAATGTGTAACTTGATCCATAAATCTGTAACTAGAGCTGTAAATTTGTAACTAGATCCGTACATTTTTAACTACATCTGTTAATTTGTAACTAGATCCCGCTGACAAGTTTGTTTACTTGCCTCAGTAGTAAAGTTGTCTTTACTAAGTTTAATCGAGGAAACTCAACAGAGTAAGCTAAAATGAGTAAAGATCACTTTTTGTTGTAAGTAAGATTTACTATTACATTTTACAGTATGATGTTATCTCTAAGTGAACTGTTGTGTCAAGTTTTTCTTTTTTACTCACATCTTTAAACAGATGTTGGGTTAACCAGCAGGTGTTGACATTGGCTTTAAGAAATTACCCTCTGTAAAGCCCTCACTCCTCTCCAGCTTGGTCCATTATTTCTGTTGTCTATGGTGTAAACATTGATTTATGACCTCTGCTCTCTGTCTCCTTCTCTCCTCAGGTGAGGTGGGTCTCCATCAGACTGGGAGGAGGAGAGCTTCATCTAACAGTGGCTGACAGAAGAATCACAACAGGTGGAGGTGACTGTCAGTGCTGCAATCTGAAGTTGTAGACGGCTCATTTTGAAGGCTGCCTTCTTGACCTAAAATCTAGAGCAGACGTCCCTCTGGTATCTGAGTGGGCCTCACTTTAGGGGGCTGGATTGTAGAATAGCTCACAGATCCTCAAAGCCTCTGTGTCCAACTCAAGTCTGCTCTCACTTTTAAATACCTGGATATCCCTCTGGTCTTCTGTCTAGGCTCTACTTCCTGTTCCTGGTGTCAGGTTGAAAACTCAAAGCCATGGGCCTTTGAGCTTCCTGCTGCTGCTCTTTGGAGCTCTCTGAAAAAAACTTTCTGAAAATATGTCGTTTCCACTGAAGCCTTTCTGATGCTGCTGAAGACACATTTGAGTATATGATGTGCTCTCATGGTGTTGCATTTTATATTGCCTCTGTACTTCTTAATTTGTGATGCTTCATCTTATTGTTGATTATGATTCATTGATGCTTTTTGAAGCACTTTGTGAACATGCTCTGTAAAAGGAACTCTTCCAAATTCAGTTTTTAGACTGACTCTCAATCTTACCCAAGCTCTTCTCTTCTCCTAAGCCTCTTATGTTTCTGCACTTTTAACCCAGAAGGATTCCTAGAGGCGTCCCCCAGGGCTCTGTTTTGGGACACATTGGGTTTTCATTTGTTTAGATAACCTGGATGAGGACATCAAAGCAAGTGTAAACTCCTGTGCTGATGATATCACTCTCTATACTCACGCTCCAGTCAGATGATCTTAATACTTTTACTTCACACATCTCATTCTATGCAAAAATCCAACATACTGTTCAACTTGCAAAGGGTTTTGATCGAATGACTTTTTTTGTACTAGACCTTGATGTGAAAAATAATTTGCAGAGAAATGCAGTGCATTCAATAAGGCGTGTGTACGAGTCGGCATCTAATTAGAGTCACAGCATCAGGTGAGGGTAAATAAAGCTTATTAAAAAAAAAGGTCCTACAGGAAAGTTAAAGTTGTTTTTATTGTGTCATTTGCCACCAAGGATAAAGAGTTGATGTAGGAGACAAAGTCTTTAAGTTTTCTTCAAAAGACAAATGTGCTTCAGAGAGACTCAGAGGACACTCGTGGACGACAGAGGTTTCCTGGGGCGTTTGGCACATCCACAGGTCCATGAGACACTTCTGTTGTCATCTCTCTCCACCTCTGTCTGCTTCAGGGAGCATCCAGTTCATTAGCAAGCCAAGAAATGAGGCACAGATCACAGCCCAGTGACAGTCCAAAAGAACC